>MU716076.1:64607-93464 GCA_026770625.1 Nicotiana glauca
ACCAGAGTAATGACCCGACTCTCGAGACCTCTTGGCCTCCCTCTCCCCTTGCTCCCTGGCGAGCATACCCTCAATCCGTCTAGTAATGCTCACTACCTGCTGGTAGGGAATATCCATCTCTAACTCTCGGGGCATGCTGGACCTGATGGGCGGAATAAGACACTCGATAAACCTTTGCACTCTCTCCCGAGCTGTGGCGACCAAAGCCGGTGCATGTCTGGCCAACCTAGTATAACAGATGAATACTTTGAGACTATCATAGCACCCTGGTGCAAACGCTCAAACTCCGCGTGCCATGAAACCCTGAGGCTCTGGGGAACAAACTCCCTCATAAACATGTTTGAGAACTGGGTCCAAGTCAGTGAGGCAGACTTGACTGGACTATCCAACTCACAAGTACGCCACCAATCATAGGCGGCTCCCCGAAGCTGAAAGGTGGTGAAAGAAACCCCACTAGACTCCACTATGCCCATAGTTCGAAGAATGCAATGACACTCCTCCAAGAATCCCAAGGCGTCATCTGAATCTAGGCCACTAAACACTGGGGGATCATATTTCTTGAACCTTTCTAGCCTGCACTGCTCGTCCTCTGAGACAGCTGACCCATCCCCGGGCTGTACTGGTGCCGCAGGCGGTACAGGAATAACCTCTGGAACCTGCTCCATCGGCACTCTCTGCTCAGGAGTGCGGGCTGCGGGAGTCTGGGCCCCCCCCCCGGCCTGAGATGTGGCTGCAGCGAGGGGAAGCAACCCCGCCTGAGCCAAAGTAGTGTACATGCTCATGAACTGAGCCAGGGTCTCCTGGAGCGCTGGAGTAGTAGTAGCTGTAGTAGGTGTACCAGGTGCCTGTGCTCCAACTGGATCTGCTGGTGGTACCTCAGCGGCAGCGCGCGCGGGTGCTGTGGCTGCACCTCGGGCGCGTCCTCGACCTCTACCCCGGCCCCGACCTCTGACGGCGGCAGCAGGGGGCGCGGGTGCCTGGTCCTCTTGTGTAGCACGTGTCCTCACCATCTGTGAGAGAATAGAAGATAGAAGTTTAGAATTGGTGTCAAAACATCGCACGACAAGGAATTCAAAAGAAATGAAGATTTTCCTAAACAGTTACATAGCCTCTCGTAGATAAATACAGACGTCTCCGTACCGATCAGCGAGACTCTAATAAACCGGCCTGTGTCCCGTGACTCCTATGAACCTAGAGCTCTGATACCAACTTGTCACGACCCTAGTTCACCAATTGTGAACACGTCATGACGGCACCTAGTCTTCGCGACCAGGTAAGCCTAACACATTGCGGAAGTAATAACAATTGCGAAATTTATAATCAAAACTAAATAACATGAGTAATGTATACAGTTGCCGCCTGGCACATACACTTTAATACCAAATACTGAAGTAACCTCCAAGACCCGGAAACCCACGGGCAACACAGGCTATGAGAAATCTTACACTGCTCTAATCACCAGAATAGTCTAATACAAAGAAGGATCGAAATAACATCTAATAACTATGGGTAAAATGAGAAGGAGACTTTGCGGATCTGCGGACGTAGTAGATGTATACCTCAAGTCCCCAATACGCTCCCTGACAGCTACTGACGGTAGGCCTGCTCAGAAGCACCTTGATCTGCACATGAAAAACATGCGCAGAAGAGGCGTGAGTACACCACACCGGTACTCAGTAAGTGGCAAGCCTAACCTCGGTTGGGTAGTGACGAGGAAAGGTCAGGGCCCTACTGAGACAGGAATAATAAAATAGCAAGATATTAATAGTATCGAAGTCTGATGAAAACTAATGAACACAGTGGTGTGATAAGACAGTTCAGTAAAATATAATACTGCAAGAGAAAACAGAAACACAGAGTAAATACAGCAAAATTACAAGAATACCGACGAGGGTCTCCCAGGATACCGTCCTGTAGCCCTTTACCTCAACTGTCCAATGAAACTCCCGGGATACCGTCTCGTAGTCCAAATCTCATATTAATATCAAAGGATCTCCCGGGCTACCGTCCCGTAGTCCAATCATCAGTGTGCAGGGGGATCTCCCGGGATACCGTCCCGTAGTCCCAAAATAAAAGTGCAAGGGGATCTCCCGAGATACCGTCCCGTAGTCCCAAAATAAAATGAAGGGGGATCTCCCGGGACACCATCCCGTAGTCCCAAAATAAAATGCAGGGGGATCTCCCGGGATACCGTCCCGTAGTCCTAAAATTAACAAACAAGGGAGAACTCCCGAAAATCCCGCATCCGTAGTCCCAAAGTAAATGCGCAACCAACATCAGAGAAATATTCAGACTTTAAGTACAACAATACAAGGCATCAAAGAATACTGGCCTAACATGTTCCACATAATCACAGTTAAGACAATTTAAACAAATAGGCAGCTTGGATCAATTAAACATGCTCTTCTATGCTAGCACAGGCTATGAAAGCAAGTAAAGTAAGGCAAATATGAAAGAGAATCCAAATCAAGTAGTTAAGTAAAAATCTGGGTTTCAACAATTTGCTCAAGTATGCGCTCGTCACCTCACGTACAAGGCATTAAATTACCAATTATCACATCCTAAGGGACGAAGTCCCCCACACAAGGTTAGGCAAGCCACTTACCTCTAACCGGTGCGAAATCAACTAGGGAACGATGCCCTTGCCACGATTATCCGACTCCAAATGGCCCAAATCTATTCAATTCAATTACAAATCGTAAATAATATTGCAAACAACTGATTCCACTATTGAAATTAAGGCTAGGGCGCAAAAATAGGTAAAGTGACCAAAATGCCCCTCCAACCAACGTCTCGGAATCAAATAATTTTTACGTTTCCAGAAACCTCGTACTATCATGAGTCTAACCATATAAAAATCTCAGAAATCGAAGGTCAAATGCCCCCACAAAACCCAATAGTTAGGTCTAAGAAGTTTTACCCCAAATTGACCAATTTTTGATCCTTAATTCGAATTTAAAGGTGGATTTAACTACTAAATGATGGAATATAACTAGAAAGGATCATAGAAATGTTACCCAATAATTTCCTCTTCAAAATCCTCTCAGAATCTCCCTTGCCCGAGCTCAAAATTGATTTTCAAACTTATGAAATTAAACCCTCGATATTTCCTATTTCTGCCCAGACATTTCCGCTTCTGCGGATAAGGGACCGCTTCTGCGATCCCGCTTAAGCGGCTAAATAACCGCTTCTGCGGTTTCTCATTAAAGGGGAAAATTTCGCTTTTGCGGACACATGACCGCTCCAGCGGTCCCGCTTCTATGGGAAGATGACCGCTTCTGCGGTCTCTGAGGGGAAGCCAAAAATCGCTTCTGCGATTAGGAAACCGCTTCTGCGGCTCCGCTTTTCGGATAGCTGGCCGCTTCTGCGGTCTTGGAGGAAAAGGGGCCAACTCAATTCTGTGGTGCAAAGGCCGCTTCTGCGGTGCCGCTTCTGCTGTTCCCAAGCCGCAGAAGCGAAAACAACAGAAGCCTGCTGCAATTTTTTCCTTCTAACTTCCAAAACTAACCCGTTGAGCATCCGAAATCATCCCGGGACACCCGGGACCCCAACCAAAAACACCAATACCACCTAATACCTTATTCGAACTTGTACCAATCCTTAAATCACCTAAAACAACGTCGGAAAATCGAATTAATCAATGATTTGAACCTAAGAACTTCAAATTCCAACCAAACTCTCTTTCGATCAAAAACCTAACCAAACCTCGTCCGAATGACCTGAAATTTTGCACACATATCCCAAATGACATGACGGAGCTACAGAAACTTCCGAAATTCAAATCCAACCCTCGGATCAAAAACTCGCTATCGGACCGAAAACTTCAAAAATTCAAACTTCGGCATTTCAAGCCTAAATGAGCTACGGACCTCCAAATAACATTTCGAACACGCTGCCAACCCCAAAATCACCTAACGGAGCTAACGGAACCATCAGATTTCCATTCAAAGGTCGTCTTCACACTGTTCTGAATACGGACTATTTTTCAACTCTTAAACTCTCATTTAGAGACTAAGTATCCCAAAACACTCCGAATCCTAATACCGAACGTCCCGGCAAACCAAAATAGCAGAAATGAACTTAGGGAAAGCAGTTAATGGGGAATCGGGGCGTAAATTCCAAAAACGACAGGCCGGGTCGTTACACTTGAACTCAAATCTGCTCGCTTCAAATTGTCTGGGATGCACTTCTCCTTTAACAAATTCTTGTCATCCTATTAACTTCCCAAATTATCTGCCCCAGTTTCACACAGTTCGGGCTTCAAAGGATCTTAAAATTCCTTTACTTATTTACGTCAAATGTCCCTATCATCTTCAAAATTATTTTATTGCTTCATGATTAAACTAACGTTTAAGACTAGCCCTAGAATTATGCGTGCATGTCATGTCACTAGAGCGTGCAAGAAAAGAACTATAAAAGGAAAAGAGAACTAAACAAAAATGACTAGAAATAACAAGAAAATAGAGAATTGAATTAGACAGATGGTGAACGAGTTTGAATAACAAAACAAACAAAACACATTAGGGTTATGACCCTGGAAAAACCTAAATAACACTAAAAGGGGTACTACTACTAAATGAACTAGGAAAATAAAAGGATAGAAGGGTTTGAGTCATAAGACAATATCTGGATTACAACCCTGAAGCAAACCAGATAGCAGAAATGACAGCAAAATAAAACATAAGACTCCTCCCAGGCTATCTAAGAGAGGAGCGTCTTTCCAATTACCAAGCTCGGCATCTTAGCCTCTGAGTTCCACATCAATATCATTGGGACCTTCATCAACTTCAATCACATTATCTTTACCAAGTGGCTCATTGATTCCTTTGACCAACCCTTCGTCATTGCAAACCATCCCAACAACTAATGCGTTGTTATGTACCTGCAGAGGATTATGTGTGAAACTTGGGGTATTATTGCCTTGGACCACAATTATTCCTTCTATAATCATTCTTTCTATTTCCCTTTTCAAAGCACGATAATCTTCAACATTGTTTCCTTGGGCGTTGGAATGTTATTCAGACCTTTTAGTAGGGTCAAAGCTTCTCACACGTGGGTTTATATAATTTAGAGGAATAGGTGCAATCATGTCGTAATGCTTTAATCTCTCAAACAATCTTGCATAGGACCCTCCTATTGGTGTAAAATTATATTTCAGCCTTTGACTTTCTACACCCTTGGCTTGAATGCGGGTTATAGGGCACTTGAAAATTTTGTGAAGTCTGGTGAACTTTTGCGGTGCATGTGCTCGCCTGTTGGAGTGACCCAGTGGTTGGACAGGTGGCCGGACGTTGTACGGAAGATAATACTGGGGTGGATTATGTGGAGCTCAGGGATATTCATGGGGTCGGTATTGAGGCTGAAAGCATTTAGCAGGAATGCCCACTGGATCCTGTCGTTGGCGGGACTCAGCAACATCTTTTCTATCAATGGGAGGACTGTCCCGAGAAACTTGTTCGTTCCATCTTACCCAAAATTCCCAAAAACGTTCCTTGGGTTTCTTTTCCATCTGAGATAGGGAGGAGCGGTCTGGGACAATGTCTATATTGTACTGAGAGTGTCGCACAAAATCTTGAGCCATGTCATCCCATGTATGCCACTTACCGACATCTTGACGAGTATGCCATTTCAAAGCTACCCCAGTCATGCTTTCACTGAAATAGGCCATCAGCAACTCATCTTTCCTGCCAACACTTCTCATTCCACTGCAATAACCCCTTAGATGGGCTACTGGATCTCCACGCCCATCATACAAATTATTCTTTGGTGTCTTAAACCTTTTCAGATTTTTGGATATCTCATCTTGCCCCACTGTCTTAGTAGGCTTTTCAGTTTCATCGGGAGGCTCAAAATGAGGAGTGTAAGAGTATGGAACCGAGACCTTGAAAATTGGTTCTGTAGCACAGTGTTGGGCATCAGGGATTTTGAACACAGTCTAGCTAGAGGATCGAGGAAAGGTGACTGTTGGATGAGCTACAAAAATATAAATGGTCAAATGAGCGGGATATGAGGTGGTTCTGGGGGGTGGAGTGTGAAAAGGTTGTGGGGAGATATTCTGAAATTATGATAGTGGAGGAATGTTGATAAGGCTTTCAGTGTGGTTAGTGGGAACTGATGGTGGAGGGTGCCCACAAATCCAAGCTTGGTATATTTCCGTCTTCTGTCTATTCAACCTTAAGACCTCTTCTTTCAACTCAGATTCTGATTCAACAATTCCCTTAGACGGATCAACAACCCCTGTGTCCAAGTCTTTGCTAGCCATGACTACCTTTCTCTTTGACCTTGTGTTGTATGGGTGAGTTACTTAAAAATCACAAACCAATCACCCTTCTACTCAATGGAGATAAAAAAAAAGGAACAAAATGAGGTCATCACGTTAGTGTTAGGGCATTTAACATCTAAAAATATCACATTACGTGCAATGCACCTAGCAACAATTAACAGTTCTAGAATGACTTCGAGGGTCACAAGGTCACTTGGCATCATCCCAATTTTGTTCATTTCAATCTTCTCTTTTCTTTTCTTTTCTGGAACTTCTTGGCTTGCTCATTTTCCTTCCTTTTTTCTTCTAATTATCACTCTTTTCTTTCCTCTCATTTCTCACGTCCCATTTCCCTTTTCCTTTTAAATAAAAAAAATGATTCGATCGAACCCTATGTAAGTTGCCTACGTACCATGACGCCGCATCAATCAGATCTTTGCATAGTTCGGGAAAATCGAAAATATACTAAATAAACCAACGCTCTCTCTTTATTTTTTTTACCTTAATGACTACTCTGACTAGAAAAGAGAAATAAAAGAAGCAAAATTTTTTTTTTTAATTTTCTAGACTTAATGTTCTATAACCTATTCTAAACTCAATCTTAAATAAGCATATATTTTTGAAACAGATACTCTGTGAGAAATTATTAAGGAAAAAAACCCTACAAGAGAAAAATATTTTTGATTCTTTTTTTTAGGAACAAAATCTAAAGAATAAACTAAAAAAAATATTTTGAATTTTCATTTGATATCCTGAAGAAAGATTTCGAAACAAGAAAGGAAAAAGATAAAAATATTTTTGGATTTTAATTTTTAATTACATAAAGGAGAAACTCTAAAGATAAACAAAAGATAATTTTTTTTCTTTTATGTACAATGTCCTAAAGTTCTAGTGAAAATAAAAAGTAAATTTTTTTGGCTTTTTATATATTTCCCAAAGAAGAACCTCAAAAAGAAAATCTTTTTTTTCGAATTTTTGAAATTAATATCTTAAGGAAAATTTCTAACGAGGTATTAAAAGAAATTTCTCTTTTTTTTTTTCGAATTTTTAAAATTAATATCTTAAGGAAAACTTCTAACGAGGTATTAAAAGAAATTTCTCTCTTTTTTTTTTTATGAAATTTTTAGTCTTAATATACTAAAAGAAACATAAAAGCAATTTTTATTTTGAGTTCTAGATATTAATTTCCTAAGGAAAACCACAAAAACCTAAACTCACTAGGGTCCTTGGGCATTTGTCATGCTCAAACTTTGGTAAGTAGATCCATACCTTATGAGAAAATTAAGACCAAATAAAATTAAAGACATGGAACGCTATGTGAGATAATAACCCTTCTTGTTGGACACATGCAAGACATGGTTGTGATTATTTTTCTAAAATTAACCTATGTGGCTAAAAGTGGCTAAAAATGTATGATTCGGCTAAGTCGCCGCGAAGCCAAAAAACCTAAACTCACTAGGAAGACCGGACCCTATGTGGGTTGCCTACGTATCATGTCCCGAAAGGCGAGAATCAGGTATGCGTAGTTCGAGCAGATTGGATACGAGCGAGAATTAAAAAAACAAGTAATTTAGTGAAAATATATTTTATATTTTTTTTTGAGAAATGATGAAACATGTAAACTCTTTTTGGATTTTCTTTTCACCTTTTTTTTTTATTTTTTGATTTTTGAAAAATGATGAAAAAGTGCAAAATCTTTTTTTGCATTTTTTTTTTGTCTTTTTCTTAACAAAAATGTGACAGAAAATATAATTGGACCCTACTTACTTTATTTTCACATTTCACCCTCTTTTTTTCTTATTTTTTTTCTTTATCCCTCAACAATCATTGGTTCGCCAAATGACCCTTTTACCTTTGAAGAAATGTAACATGTAGCACATCCAATGCATCAGGATGGTCTTTTATTTTTGGGTACACTTGTCCTAGACGGACCCAACCCCTGTGTTGAGTCCTTAAAGTCAAATGCACGTGATGCAAACAAACGTTCCTACTAGGGATCCAGCATGATGCTGTGTTTTTTCTAGGTTTAAAACCTGGGGTTGTGTTCTTGACCTGGCTTACCCGAGCCGACAACTCGAGCCGAAAAGGGGGAAACGTACCAGGAGCACTGAGATGGCTTACCCGAGCTGGACCAGCCTCGTTCTATTTGGTATAGCTTCTAACAGAAAATGGACCACGCGAACGTGTGCACCGTGTTTTTTGAAGACTCAGAAAAGAGGCATAGTGAGACAGTTTAATACAGTTCAAGTAATATGAAAGAGGTAAATAAATAATATTTAGCACATTAGGCCCACAAATATTATAATATGAACAATAAATAAAGCAAAGTAAAATTATAAAAACAAGCGCAAATTCTTGAACCCTGAACCAAAGGTTTTGGGTTCTTATCCCCAGTAGAGTCGCGAGAGCTGTCACACCTCCTTTTTACTACCCACGAAAGGGATATAAGGGATTTTTTTCCAATTTAAGTGACATTCGAGACGGGATTATTTATTTTTTAGAGTCACCACTTGGGATAATTTATGGTGTCCCAAGTCACCGGTTTAAAATCCCGAATCAAGGAAGTTGACTCTTATTATGGTCTTCAAACACAGAAATCCGGGCAAGGAATTTTGTTAACTCGGGAGAAGGTGTTAGGCATTCCCGAGTTCCGTATTTTTAGCACGGTCGCTTTGATCATACTTGGCTTAATTAAAATTGTTTAACAGCTCATTTTGGAGTCTATGTGCTTTTGTCTCTTTTAATTAAGAAATTATCTTGAAAGCAGGTCACGCGCACGTGTGCCCATTTGTTTAGCGCATCACAAATCATGTCACGCGTACGTGTCCACAATTAATGACGTTTTATTATTATTAAGAAAAGTTTGGCTGAATTTGTGCGAATTCATACCTAGATTTATTTTTAGAATCATAATTATGTCACGTAAACGTGTACACAATCATGATGATAAATTACGTTTTGCCTAAAGCAAGCTACGAATATTCATTTTAGAAACTGTAATCATGTCACGCGAACGTGTACATAATCACAATAATAAATTCAAAATGTGCCTAAAAGTTCTCCTATCCGGGTGTGGCCGGCCTAGCATGCTCCTAGCGATCCGAGTAATCAAAAATGAGACGAGAATAACAAAATCTTTTTTTTATGCCCAATTCCTTCTCGTTACTAACCAATCCCAAAATCTAACTTCACATTTAAAAAAAAAAAAACCTACGGCCTTGTTAACTGCCATATTAATAGAGACAAGTAAAAATAATAGAAATTTCTTATAAAAGAAAACTGACTCATTTACCCGAGTTCTCTCTACCACGAATGATTTTTCTCAAAAAAAAAAAACCGCTATTTAGCTTTTAAATCCAAACATTAACATGGCTTAACCAACATATCATAATCAATAAAAATCCAAACATTGGCAATCATATTTGCATAAACTAATTGATTCATGTCTGCTCACAAATGATGCATCAACGGAAAATTTAACCTAAGTAAACCAAATGAAGAAAGTTTTAGACGAACAATGAAACAACAGAACAATTGCACGACATTCATAGTCATGTCAGATTAATAGAAAGGAGATTTAAAAAATAGAGAAGGAAATTAACCTCAAAGAGTGATAATTTTTTGACTACAGTAGCCTCATATGAGTGGAGAACCAGACCGAAACCCCAGCGGAAAATAGAAACTCGAACTTAAAACCAAAATCGCAGTGGTGACCCCGAACGGAAAACCTGCTGGCGACCTCAAAATTCAACGCAAAACTATCTGGATCTCGATTTTTAATTGGTTTTCTGTCGATTTATTTTCTATTTTAGTGGAGCTAAAAATTGGCTGCCATCTACCATTAAGGAATGAAGAATTATGGGTGTTTGGATGGTTTCAAATCGGATTGAAAGGGGGAGGGGCCCTTTTGGTGTTCTGCCGTTGCTCTCTTCTTCAAAGAGATGAGCTCTCTTTTTATTGTTTTGTTTTTTGTTAGCTTTTTTAGGTCTCTAGCTTTTTAGGTAGGGAAGGTGCTCCCTCTATGAAAACGGCTGAAAGGTCTAGGTCTAGGGTGTCCCCTTGTAAGTCTAAATCTAGGGTTTTAGGGGTATTGGGCTTGCGTTATTATCGGCTAGGTCCGAAGATTAAAATAAAAAGTTGGTTGTTTGATCTTGAATTTTATTCTTTCTCCGTGAACTAGATTAAAAATAGGATCTCAATTTTCAATTAATCCTACTTAAGTAAAATAACTATTTAAATAAGACTAACCGTTAAAACAAACCTATTTTTTTTGGTATTTTTCAAATATCATACTAAAAGATAATAATGGAATTAGATTAAAATTATTGCAAAAAATTAAAATAATATTCCTAAAAATAAAGTGGAACTATTTTTGTATTTTAGAATTTTATGTAAAATAGATAAATTAAAAGTAACTAAATTTAATGTTAATTAGCTAAATAAAAGAAAATATTTTTGTAATTTTTATTTTTGTGATAAAATAAAGTATAAGAGTCAAAACTATTTGAAATAACTATATTAGACCTAAACTAAGTATTTAAATGCTAAACTATAAAAAATCTCGGGGAGGTTCAAAAATCACATGTCTATAGCTGCCCTTCTTTGACTGGAAATACGAAGTATTATCAGACAAAGAACGACGAGACATGTTTTTTGACCCGACCCTTATTTAGGGACACCAAAAACTAAGAGAAAGGAGAATGTGACCGAGCACTAGTATCTGAGCTGCCTACATATCCCTGGCTATAAAGGAATCAGACCACGTGGTTCCTAAGTAGAAACAATGATGGAGTATACTGAGGTGGAGAGCCGGTCGAGGTGCCATTCCGTCGAGGTTTCGGTCCGCAGTCCTGTTATTACATAAAAAATGAAAAAATGAAAAAGACTAGCTAAGCATATCAACTATGAGTTACAAGATTCCTATCTATAAGTCTTCTGAAGCTTGATCTTGAGTCTTGAATGGTTCTTCATGTAGACTTTAGATTCAAACCTCGGTGGTTGTTAGCTGCAAGTGCTAGCTCGTTCTTCTTCAGCTTTTCGGATCAAGACTGGACATGTAGTGCTTATGACTTCAACCATGTCTTGAGCAGTTCACATCTTTCATCTACTTCTGCATTTGGATTCACTTCCCTCTTTTTTTCTTTTTTTTTGGATTGAGACTTCTTTTTTGGTCATCTCGGACTGTTGACCCGCATTCTTGCCGCGAGCTTCTGCTACTTCTAACTTGAATTGAATTCTAAAATGACTTCCCTTGTTCTCTAGGTGGGTGCTTGATTTCCAAAGCTTGAACTATATTCATATGTTCTCCAAGTGGGCGCCTGATTGCCAAAACTTGAACTGTATTCCCTTGTTCTTCAAGTGGGCGCCCGATTGCCAAAACATCAAGCGTATTCCCTTGTTCTCCAGGTGGGCGCCTGGTTGCAAAAACTTGAATTGTATTTCCTTATTCTCCAGGCGGGCGCTTGATTGCCGAAACTTAAACTGTATTCCCTTATTTTCCAAGTGGGTGCTTGATTGCCAAAACTTGAATTGTATTCCCTTATTCTCCAGGTAGGCACCCGATTGCCAAAACCTGAACTGTATTCCCTTGTTCTCCAAGTGGGTGCCCAATTTCCAAAACTAGAACTGTATTCCCTTATTCTCTAGGTGGGCACCTGATTGCCAAAACTTGAACTGTATTCCCTTGTTCTCCAAATGGGCGCCTGATTTCCAAAACATAAACTATATTCCCTTATTCTCCATGTGAGTGCCTGATTTCCGAAAACTTGAACTATATTCCCTTGTTCTCCAGGTGGGCGCCTGATTGCCAAAATTTGAAATGTATTCCCTTGTTCTCTAGGTGGGCGCCTGATTGCCAAGACTTGAACTGTATTTCCTTGTTCTCCAGGTGGGCGCCTAATTTACAAAAACTTGAACTGTATTCCCTTGTTCTCCAGGTGGGCGCCTGATTGCCAAAACTTGAACTGTATTCCCTTGTTCTCCAGGTGGGCGCCTGATTGCCAAAACTTGAACTGTATTCCCTTGTTCTCCAGATAGGCACCTGATTGCCAAAACTTGAACTGTATTCCCTTGTTCTCCAGGTGGGCGCCTGATTGCCAAAACTTAAACTATATTCCTTTGTTCTGTAGACGGACGCCTGATTTTCAAAAACTTGAACTGTATTTCCTTGTTCTCCAGTTGGGCAACTTGTAACGACCCGACCGGTTGTTTTGAGCTTTAGCACATTCTTTGGCAGTTTGAGGCCATGAGCCGCTTCACTTCAGGCATTGTGACTTGTACGCATGGTCGGAATTGAATTTCGGGAAGTTCGGAGTTGATTTGGAAAGAAAATTCTCAATTCGGGAGCTTTAAGGTGAAAGAATGGACTAAGATTGGATTTTTGAGTAAACAATCTCGGAATCGGGATTCGAAGGTTCCAATAGGTTTGTATGATAATTTTGGACTTGGTCGTATATCCGGATAGGGTTTTGGAAGACCTGGGAACATTTCGGCACCTATTGTGGAAGTTGGGATTTTAGAAAGAATTTCGTAAGTTTGGGTTGAAGTGTATTTTAGTGTTATTGATGTCTGTTTGAAATTTCGAGTCTGGGAATAGCTCCGTATGGTGATTCTGGTATAGGGAGCGCAATCGGAAGTGAATTCGGAGGTCTGTGGGTCACTTTGGAGTCATTTGGAAAAAGATAGAAATTTGAAGGTTTTTGAGGAGTTTGACCGGAAGTGAAATTTTCGATATCGGGGTTGGATTCTGATTCCAGAAGTTGGAGTAGGTCCGTAATGTCGAATATGACATGTGTGCAAAATTTAAGGTCAATCGGACGTGATTTGATAGGTTTTGGCATCGAATACAGAAGTTTGAGATTCTAAAGTTCATTAAGCTTGGATTGGAGTGTGATTTGTAGTTTTAGCGTTGTTTGATGTGATTTGAGGCCTCGACTAAGTTCTTGATACATTTGAGACTGTTAGGATGTTCAGACGGGGTCCCGAGAGGCTCGGGTGAGTTTTGATGTGGTTTCGGACAATTTCTAGACTGCTGGTTTTTGGCTACAGTAGTGTGCTATGCTATCACGGGGAAGTGACCACGATCGCGATGAGTAAAGTGGGAGAAAGTGGCCAGTGATTCGCGATCGCGTAAGGGCTTTCGCGATCGCGCAGAGGAAAGTTTCTGCTGCAATGACCCGACTTTGGAAGCTTGTATCCTGCAATCTATAATGAATTTAGAGATTATCGAAAAACAAAATTTGTACCCCTTTGTGTCTAGTTTTTAAAAAATCAAACCATTTTGAATTTGGAGTTGTCTACAAAAGGTTATGAGTGGTACACTACATCTTATCCGAGAAGAGTTTGGAAATCGCGAAGAAGAAATTTGTGTTGCACAGGGTTGAATTTGGAAGCTTATATCTTGTAATCTATAAGGAATTAGTAGATGAGAAAAGCGTACAAGGTGTAGTCCTTGGAGTCTAATGTTCAAAAAACTAAACCATTTGCAATTTGGAATTTTGCACAAATAGTTATGGCCATTATACTAGAGACTGTCTGGAAGAGCTGGGCATTTGTTCTTCGCGATCGCGAAAGGCAAATTTTGGGCTGAGAAATGTTGTGCTTCGCGATTGCAAAGCATTTTCACGACCGCGAAGAGTAAATACCTGGGCAGAAGCTATATTTCGAGGCTTCGACCGTTTTTATCATATTTGGAACTGCGGAGCTTGGATTGAAGCAATTTTTGAGGCGATTTTTACCATATAGATTGGGGTAAGTGTTCTATATCCGAAAGTAATTATACTTCATGATTCTATAGTTATATTCACCATTTATTTCGGATTTAAATGGAAGAAATCAAGATTTTTGCAAAACTTTTCAAGAACAAAAATTCAAGATTTGGAGGTCAAGTTGTTATGGGAATTTGATAAAATTGGTATGGTTGAACTCGTATTGGAATGAGTTGTCGGATTTTGTGAGTTTTTCGGAATTCGGGCACGTGGGCCCGAGGGTGATTTTGTCAACTTTTCGAACGAATTTAGGACTTTATCTAAATTGAATTGTTGTCAGTATTAGAGCATATGTTTATGTATTTTCTCATTTATTGGCTAGTTTTGGAGCATTGTGCGTCGATTTGAGTTATCAGAAGGGCTTGGAAGCCGATTTTGGAACTTCAGAGCGAGGTGAGTCTCCTTTATAACCTTGTAAGAGGGAATTGTCTCCATAGGTGAGTTAACTAATTATGTGCTCCTATTTGTGGGGGCTACGTACTCACGAGGTGATGAGAGTCCGTGCGTAGCTACTATTATACTTAAGTACGGGTAATCTAAGGCCCAAAAGCATGATTTACTTGTAATATTTGTAACCTTGTTGTCAATTTAAAAATTCTTAAACACATATCGAATGTATAAGTTTCTACAAGGCTAGATATCACTTCTCGACTTTTAAAAGAGAAATTTGCCTTTTCTTGAATAATTGCTCCTTGATGAATTCTTAAGTTGACTGTTTGAATATTTTTATTTATTGTGGAACGGGCCGAACGCCTCGGTAGATTAAATACATGCATCTATGGTTCGTGCCATTCGACCCTCTGGCAGTGCACAATTTAAATATTATTGGATCGGGCAGTACGTCCTCGGCATGAATTGCGCATGCTTGTATTTCTTGCCTTGATATTTATGAATGAGGATATTGCTTCCCCATATTGAGAATAAATGTATAAATGATGAAATCGAATTTGGAAATTTCCTTATGAATAAGAGAATAGTTTAGTTACTCCATGCTATTGAGTTACAACAATTTTTTTTTTATAAAAACCCTTGATTTACTATATTATTAGTATATTATTATTGGACCAATAGTAAGTGTCAAAGTCGACCTCTCGTTTCTACTTCTTCAAGATTAGACGAGATACTTACTGAGTACACGTTGTTTTTTGCACTCATGCTATACTTGCTGTGCATTTTTGTTGCACATGCACATATACCCCTAGCAGACCAATGGGCGTAGCATCATCGATGATACATGGACTTAGGTGAGCTGCATCTCTCGATGCGATCCGGAGCTGGCATATTCTCTTTCAGTATATAGTATTTTCTTCTGTCCAATTTGTATTTCGGACAGTTATTGCACTTCATTTGATTTCCTAGAAATAGCTCATGCACTTGTGACACTGGGTTCTGGGATGATTATGGTATTATTAAATATAAAGTTTCTTAAAGACATCATCTTATTTCTATTAATTTCATTATTTATTGTTTAATTTATAAAAGAAATGATTTAAATAAATACTAAAATGGAAATTTAATTAACTTCTTGGTATTGGCTCGCCTTATAGTGGTGTCCGGCGCCATCACGCCCTTAGTGGATTTTGGGTCGTGAAAACATGGTATCAGAGCACTAGGTTCACTTAGGTCTCACGAGTCATGAGCGAGTCTAGTAGTGTGTTGAAGATCGTTACGTAGACGTCTGTACTTATCTTCGAGAGGCTACAGGGCTATTAGGAGAATTTCCCTTCTTGATTCCTCATCGTGCAGTTTTATTCCCTTGAGGCTTATGCCTTCATTTCCTTCCCATTCAATCTTATGTGACGTGAAACGATGGTTCTAAATAAGAAATTGAGGAATTGTAATGGTACTGCAGATGTGGTACGTGATGTTTCCTCCTTCGTATTTGACTGGGCATCGAAGGATGAAGAAGGGCATATAGGAAGTGTCTTGTGGTGATTAAACTCCTAGAAGTCCAAGTGTGAGAAATATGAGTCGAGTAGTTGCTTAAAGGAGTGAGTTTGATCAAAGTTGGAGAGTGGCAGAGTAGCATATGGGTTTAGTGGCAGGATAACTACACACCTTGAGGAAAAGTTTAGAGTGAATTGGGATTCACGGTGGTCAGTGTCTGGGTATGCGAGCTCGATTTCATATATTGGCTATCATACAATGGGAAATTGGGTGCATTAGAAAGGATTTGCTTGATATGAAGAAGGATACAACCTGACTTTGGATTGGAATGTATTGTTGCACCTCTAGTTGATGTCCATGAGGAGTGAATGGACTTGTGCAACTAGTGAGTGAGCATGGGTTACTGATTTCGTAGTAGTTGGGCAGTGCAACTTTGTTGGGAGATGTCGGCATGTAATTTCTACAGGTGGGTTATCTCCTGTGAGCAGGTCAGCGGTCGCGTGGTTGGCAAAGTTTCTACGAAATATTTTACCTGCTATCTACTAAGAGGTCGAATATGTGGATGTTGCTAGAGATTCAGAGTGTTCTTGAAATGCTAACGGAAGGATTTTGAGGAATTTGGCAGTTTGATTGCGCAAGATCATGTCCATAAGAGATAAAGGAACTTGGTGGGTTCTAGCGTTGTGTAATAGTAGCTTCAAGCTATGATTGGGTTGCATGGTCATCTATTTATGAGATTTCTGGTTATTGGTATGTTAGCGAGATATTATGAATATAGAAGAGGGTCATTAGTAGTGGTTTTAGTGAAGAATTAGAGGAATGCATGCTATAATTGGCCTTATTGATTATATTCGGGACCAAGTCAGAGTGGGTGGATTTCAATAACGGTCCTAGTGGATTCAAAGGTTAAAGTGTGGTGCCTAAGGATTTCGAGTCCATAGGTATGGTTAAGACTCGAGCTTTTGCTGAAGATTACGATAAGAGGCTCGAAATGTTCTATGATATTTTTGGCTTGCAGTGTAGCATTGGGAGGAAAATGAGAAAAAGACTTTAGATTCATAGAGGAATTATCAGAATAGGTGTATCAGTTGAAGATGCGAATGTGGGTGTAAAGAGGGTGTGAAATGGTTTATGGGTATGGAGACAATATCATCTCGTGAATGGGGTTACTCAAGATGAGTGCAGATTTAGGTTGGTGATGTAAGGAATGAAGATATTATTATCTCTAAGGCAAATTAAGGATGAATTAGAAGAAGTTAGATTGACTAGCCATGGTTGAATTGGCATAATGGTGGCGGTGATCAGTTCCTTCAGCGTGACTAAGTTATGCGTGTGATTTGTGGCGGTACGTACGAGGCTTGACGGCCGTCGTAATTGATTTTATTTGGAAGTATTCAAGTATTATGGCCTTGTTATGTGTAGGAGGATCCCGGAAGGGTCATAGTGGTTTAGACCACTACTTGAGGATTTGAATGTTCTACGGTTATAAGAATTCACTCGCGTGTAGCTATGGTTCTCTTGGAATGGCTTAAGTAAAACGTTTCTATGTGATGAAGTGTTTACCCTAATAGTGGTTCAGGAGTTATGATGAAATTCTTGTACCATCGCATATTGGCTTGTTAGGTGTAGTGAGCGGTATGAAATTAGAAAGTGAGGAGCAAGGTTGCGGTTCAGTATTTGACGAGGGTGTCACGAGCTCGAATGAGAAATAAGGGGATTTCAATATTTGGAATAAGCTGTTATTGTCTTCAGCGTCACCTAAGATCGACATTTTATGTCGGAGGCTTTGCATCTTGGTTACGAATTCTTGATATGCTTTACAACATTAGTGTGACCGGTGGTATTGATGTACAGACTCGTTATCTAGTGCGGAAGGTAATGGGAGCGAATCTCATGGGAAGATTGTATAAGTATGACATGTAGTCACTTTATTGATTAATGATTTAAACGTATGAAGATTGTGGTAATATCACTAATTTGAGAATTTATGCTTGGAGGGAACTCGGTTTATTGGGTTATAGACTATAGAGGTTTGCTCCGGATATGAGGGTTGTTCTTGTGAGTCATTGAAAATGGGGTTATTATGGACCCTTTAAAGGTTATTAGCCTAGTATGGTGCGGTCAGAATTGGATCGAGGTCGGTGGGTGGATTTAAATATGAATATGGGCTTTACATCAGGCCGGATGTGTTCATTTCAGCATGGTGCTCCTCATGGAGGAGTATCCGGACATTAGATGTTGTTTTGTCGTCGGCTATTTTATGAAATATTATATTGTGCCGTGTGAGCTATGGGACGGCTTGATAAATTTCTTATGTGTTGAGGTTCCTCGTAGAGATAGTGTTATGTGAGCAGGATGGCTCTTGTGATTCAGATTATATATCGTACCTCTGTTGTGCTTGAGTTTTGTAGCTTATGGTGCTATCTGTCTCCCTAAGGATGATATTATGCACTTAGCGTGCTTGTAACCGATATTTGGTATTTAGTAGTAATGATCAATTTAGCTTAGTGTGTATCTCGTTATGTGATTCCTATATGTGTATCGGGTGGCATGCCGCCACGGGTATGTTGTTTGGATCAGGTCGCACGCCGCAACAGTATGATGTTGAGTACAGTTTCCTATATCTATTATTATGTGTTTTGCTTCTCATTTTCCGAGGAAGGTTCATAACACCTTTTCCGTTGTCTAATTAGTTACATGGGTTGAGTAATCCTTTTTAGAGTTCGTTTCTTATGTATCACATTCGAGTTTGTAGCTTGTTGGCATATTGCGGCATTATATGTGATTTTGGCAGCGTTTGAAGAGGCTGATTGCTTGGGCAACTTATGCTCGGTAAGACAAAATTATTGGACTTGGGAGTCGGTGCAACTAGGTTTGTATGAAGTATATTAAAAGGCAAATATAGTTATTTGGTTCATAATGAGTCAATGGTTTTAGTCAAGAGGAAAGACTCAATGATTCGTTGACTCAGTAGTTCGTTATAAGCTTCTACACACCTCTTCCATCGTGGCAGTGTTACAAGAGTTGGAACAAGACTTATATGTGTCATGAGGTGTGTTGTGAGTGTCAGATTTGTAGAATTTCGGCTGTTATTATCAGAGGAAATTATTATGGTCATGTGGGTTATGCAATGCATAGTGTGGATTCAGCAAAGGTATGCAATCATGTAAGGGTGCCTCATGTGGTGATTGATACGATTTTCGTATGCTGGAAGCAGGCCTGACAGAGAATTACGGAACTTGAAATTTGGCTCTAAGGCTTATTTGCCTAAATGAAAGAGAATATCTTCAGATTTGATCGATCTAATGTGCTCAACTGAGCTGTGGTAGCACGAGTAGGTGCACGAGGTGTTAAACAGTAATTTCAGACAACTCCTACGCAGTTCTTAGCATGTTCGAGGACGAACGTATGTTTAAGTGTGACAGAATGTAACGACCTGACCGGTCATTTTGAGCATTAGCGTGTTCTTCGGCAGTTTGAGGCCCTGAGTAGCTTCACTTCAGGCATTATGACTTGTACGCATGGTCGGAATTGAATTTTGGGAAGTTCGAAGTTGATTTAGAAAGAAAATTCTCAATTCGGAAGCTTTAAAGTAAAAGAATGGACTAAGATTGGATATTTGAGTAAACAACCTTGGAATCGGGATTCGAAGGTTCCAACAAGTTCGTATGATGATTTCGGATTTGGGCGTATGTCCGGATCGGGCTTTGGAAGACCCGGGAACATTTCGGCACCTATTGTGGAAGTTGGTATTTTTGAAAGAATTTCATAAGTTTGGGTTGAAGTGCATTTCAGTGCTATCGATATCCGTTTGGAATTCCGAGTCCAGGAATAGCTCCGTATGGTGATTCTGGTATTGGGAGCACGATCGGAAGTGAATTCGGAGGTCCGTGGGTCATTTTGGAGTTATTTGACTAAAGATAGAAATTTGAAGGTTTTTGAGGAGTTTGACCGGAAGTGGACTTTTTGATATGCGGAAGTTAGAGTCGGTCCGTAATGTCGAATATGACGTGTGCAAAATTTGAGGTCAATCGGACGTGATTTGATAGGTTTCAGCATCGAATATAGAAGTTTGAAATTCTAAAGTTCATTAAGCTTGGATTGGAGTGTGATTCGTAGTTTTAACGTTGTTTGATATGATTTGAGGCCTCGACTAAGTCCGTGATACATTTTGAGACTTATTGGTATGTTCGGAAGGGATCCCGAGGGGCTCGGGTGAGTTTTGGTGGGGTTTCGGACTATTTCTAGACCATTTTTAGCTGCTGGTTTTTGGCTACAGCAGTGTGCTACGCTATCGCGGGGAAGTGACCGCGATCGCAACGAGTAAAGTGGGAGAAAGTGGCCAGTGATTCGCAATCGCGTAGAGGAAAGTTTCTGATGCACTGACCCAAATTTCGAAGCTTATATCTTGCAATCTATAAGGATTTTAGAGATTATCCAAAAACAAAATTTGTAGCCCTTTGTGTTTAGTTTTTAGAAAATCAAACCATTTGGCATTTGGAGTTTTATAAAAAAAGTTATGAGTGGTACACTACAGCCTATCCGGAAAGAGTTTGGAAATCGCAAAGAAGAAATTTGTGTTGCACAGGGATGACTTTGGAAGCTTATATCTTGTAATCTGTAAGGAATTGGTAGATGAGAAAAGATACAAGTTGTAGTCCTTGGAGTCTAATGTTCAAAAAATTAAACCATTTGCAATTTTGAATTTTGTACAAATAGATATGGCCATTATATTAGAGACTGTCTGGAAGAGCTGGGCATTTGTTCTTCGCGATCGCGAAAGGCAAATTTTGGGCTGAGAAATGTTGTGCTTGGCGATTGCAAAGCATTTTCATGATCGCGAAGAGTAAATACCTGGGCCGAAGCTATATTTCGAGGTTTCGGCCATTTTTATCATATTTGGAGCTCCGGAGCTTGGATTGAAGCAATTTTTGAGGTGATTTTTACCATATGGACTGGGGTAAGTGTTCTATATCCGAAAGTAATTATACTTCATGATTCTATAGTTATATTCACCATTTATTTCGGATTTAAATGGAAGAAATCAAGATTTTTGTAAAACTTTTCAAGAACAAAAATTCAAGATTTGGAGGTCAAGTTGTTATGGAAATTTGATAAAATTGGTATGGTTGAACTCGTATCGGAATGAGTTGTCGGATTTGTGGGTTTTTCGGAATCCGGGCACGTGGGCCCGATTGTGATTTTGTCAACTTTTCGAACGAATTTAGGACTTTATCTAAATTTAATTGTTGTCAGTATTAGAACATATGTTTATGGATTTTCTCATTTATTGGCTAGTTTTGGAGCATTGTGCATCGATTTGAGTTATCGGAAGGGTTTGGAAGCCGATTTTGGAACTTCAGAGTGAGGTGAGTCTCCTTTCTAACCTTGTAAGAGGAAATTGTCTCCATAGGTAAGTTAACTAATTATGTGCTCCTATTTGTGGGGTCTACGTACTCACGAGGTGATGAGAGTCCGTGCGTAGCTGCTATTATGCTTAAGTACGGGTAATCTAAGGCCCAAAAGCATGATTTACTTGTAATATTTGTAACCTTGTTGTCAATTTCAAAATTCTTAAACACATACCGAATGTATAAGTTTCTACAAGGCTAGATATCACTTCTCGACTTTTAAAAGAGAAATTTGCCTTTTCTTGAATAATTGCTCCTTGATGAATTCTTGAGTTGACTGTTTGAATGTGTTTATTTATTGTGGAACGGGCCGAACGCCTCGGTAGATTAAATACATGCATCTATGGTTCGTGCCATTCGATCCTCTGGCAGTGCACAGTTTAAATATTGTTGGATCGGGCAGTACGTCCTCGGCATGAATTGCGCATGCTTGTCTTGCTTGCCTTGATATTTATGAATGAGGATATTGCTTCCCCAGATTGAGAATAAATGTATAAATGATGAAACCGAATTTGGAAATTTCCTCATGAATAAGAGAATAGTTTAGTTACTCCATGCTGTTGAGTTACAACAATTTTTTTTATAAAAACCCTCGATTTACTATATTATTAGTATATTATTATTGGACCACTAGTAAGTGTCAAAGTCGACCTCTCGTCTCTACTTCTTCGAGATTAGACGAGATACTTACTGAGTACACGTTGTTTTTTGTACTCATGCTACACTTGATGTGCATTTTTGTTGCACAGGCACATATACCCCTAGCAGCCCAATGGGCGTAGCGTCATGGATGATACATGGACTTAGGTGAGCTGCATCTCTCGAGGCGATCCGCAACCGGCATAGTCTCTTTCAGTGTATAGTATTTACCTTCTATCCAATTTATATTCCGAACAATTATTGCACCTTCATTTGATTTCCTAGAAATTGCTCATGCACTTGTGACACCGGTTTATGGGGATGATTATGGGATTATTTAATATGAAGTTTGTTAAAGACATCATCTTATTTCGATGAATTTTATTATTTATTATTTAATGTACAAAAGGAATGATTTCAGTAATTAATAAAATGGGAATTTGATTAACTTCTTGGTGTTGGATGTCCTGACAGTGATGTCCAGCGCCATCACGAACCTTTGTGGATTTTGGATCGTGACAGTGCCTGATTGCAAAAACTTGAAATATATTCCCCTGTTCTCCAGGTTGACGCCTGATTGCCAAAACATGAACTTTATTCCCTTGTTCTCCAGGTGGGTGCCTGATTGCCAAAACTTGAACTGTATTCCCTAATTCTCCAGTTGGGCGCCTGATTTAAAAAAATTGAACATTATTCCCTTGTTCTCCAGGTGGGCGTCTGATCGCCAGAACTTGCACTGTATTCCCTTGTTCTCCAGGTGGGCGCTTCATTGCCGAAACTTGAACTGTGTTTCCTTGTTCTCCAGGTGGGCGCCTGATTGTCGAAACTTGAAATGTATTCCCTTGTTATCCAGGTGGGTGATAAGTTGGTATGTTACCAACTTATCTTATCTTTAAACCTATACTTTTGCTATGTTTGAGTGATAAAAATTGTGTATTTAATGTCATTTACTTCTATTTTACAGGTTGTATATGATTTAGAGGTAATGGTGAAGAAACCAAGTAAAAAAATAAATAAAAAAGAAGCCAAAAAGAGGAAAATTTGGACAAGGGCTTCAGTTGTCGCCAATGTGACATCATTCTTGGAATTGCGAAGCCAGCAGTCGTGGTAATTGCGAGAAAGGCATGGGAATTGCGAAGGAAGGCAAATCAGGCAGTCATCGCAATTGCGAAAAAGACTTCGCAAATGCGAAGTCAACTAGGGGAGTCAACCTTCTCAAATGCGAATTCCTCTTTGCAAATGCGAAAGTGCACAGTATGTCCATACTTCGCAATTGCGAACCTTTGTTCGCAAATGCGAAAATCGAGCATCAGACCTGGGCAGTTCTGAAATTTCACATTTTTGACCCCAAACCCTTTAATACCTAAACCAGCTCATTTGTAAAAAATCTTTGGCTAATGTTTGGCATATTTACAGTTTATAAACTTAGAGAGAACAAGTCTTGAAGCTAGGGGTTTGCACACACACTTGGGTCTTGAAGATTTCAAGCTTGTGGTTAAGTATTTCTTACCCATTTATGTTTATTTCTTCATTTCCTTTCTTTGTATTGAATATTTAAGTGTGCATTATTTATTTCCAACACTTGAATCTTGTTTATGGAAATACTCATATTTATCTTTTTATGAAGTGAGTTATTATTTATTTAATTATTCTCGTTCTTTAATGTTTCCAAAGTGATTAGTCAACCCTACGACTCACCCATTAACTCTGAATTAATTCTGGAAAAGATAATTTGGGGTTAGGAAATATTAATTAACAAGAACTTGAGGCGTTAACCCTCATTTTATAGATTCTACCTAGGGATAGGATTGAACTACTTGTAGCCATTCCGGGTGTGCTTAATCTCTTAATTGTTTGAGGGATAATTCAATTAGGAAGTGTTGTTAGTCTTCGGAAGAAGCTAATTAAGAATTATTATCCGTGGCTAATTAACATAAACTCGCTCATATTTGTAGAGTCGTGAAATACATTGGATCATTACTTGAGTGTGATTCCCGATGCATCCATATTTGTAGCCATTGATCATTTTACTTACTTTCTAGGTTAGTTTACATTGCCGCATTTAGATATAAACACTTTTAAAACCAAATTCTTAGTGTTTGGCATTGTGCGACAAGTGATAATTCTCTTACATTCCTAATCGCGTACATATTGTTCTCTTTGGGATTCGACCCCGATTCATAGTTGGGTAAATTATATTGCATGCGACCATGTCCATTTATTTTTTAGCAGTGGATTTTGACATTATCAAAATTGGCACCGTTGCCGGGGACCAATTTTGTGTAATTTAGGTTGTTTGAGAAATAAGCGTAAGTGCTTTGGCCCAAACTTGTGAATATTTCTGTAATTATTTTTCTTACCTTGGTCTATTTTTCTTGTTAGTTTATTATTTATTCTCTTATTTCGAATAATTGCATCATTTAATGATAATTGGTCGGATGGTAATTTTTCATACTTTGATGACCCTTGTCCTTATTTTGGAGGACCACACTCGTGTCAAAACTGTTTAAATTCTCTCGGAGGTGGATTGTGCGCACAATTTCAAATCCATGAGTGGAGTATTTGTGATAAATTTGGTTCTCAAATTGGTCATTGGGATGATTGTGCTTATTTGTCCTTCCCTTCCCCAAGCCCCCGCTATGATAATTCTACTTCTTATGATGAAAATGATAGGGATATGGAAATGGAAGAAGTTGAGCATGGCCGAAATGGAGAGTTCAAGATCATATTGGAGCGCTTACTTGAAGGAGGAAATAAAGAGCAAAGTGCCTTGGAGGGGCTTTTGGAAAATAGTCTCCAAAATGACTTGGAACTTGAAAAGTTGCACTCACAAATGGGAGAGATGCTTGAAGCTTTAGAGGTCAAAAAATCTTCGGAAGTTAATGATAGCCAAGAATTTTTCTTAAATGTGGAAGCCACAAATCTTTCCTTGGCACTTGATCAAAACCAAGAAGAACTCTCAAATGCTCAAAATGAGAAGATGATTCTCATGTTGGTGTCACGACCCAGATTCGTGATGGCGCCTACTGTTGGAGCTAGGCAAGCTAAACACTTACACCTTTTGAAAAACAACACAACAGTAATAACAATAATAAACCTTTAAATGAAAGTGGAAGTCTTTTAAAACATAAGTAAATGAAAACCCAAAATGCGGAAGTTTAATATTTTACTACCCAAGACTGGAGTCGTTATCTCACGAACCTCTAAAGAGTGCTACAAACAAGTCCGAATAAAAAGAATACATAATGTCTGTCTCGGTACAATGAAAAAAAATAGAAATATAGAAAGGGACTTCAGCTTGCGAATGCCAGCTACGCTACCTCGTAAGTCCCTGGACTGAAGTCAGCTCCCACTCAATGTGCTATGGCTGTGGTCCAAAAGCTGCTACGGTACCGTGACCTGTGCAAAAAAGCACAGAAGTGTAGCATCAGCACAATCGACCCCGTGTGCTGGTAAGTGCCTGGCCTAATCCCGGCAAAGTAGTGACGAGGCTAGACAGGACTACCAAATCAACCTATACAGTTCTCTATATATATATATATATGAAATAAAAGGAAAGAATACCAAAAATAAACAGTTAAAAGGGAGGGAAACATGCTATGGGGGAGTACAATCCGCATATAAAAGTCATCAATTTAAATAAGAAACAGGGCAAAACAATAATTAACAGAGACAAGAAATCCAACAGTTGCATGACATCAACCTTCGTACTTTTACTCTCATCCTCACCCAAGCCAATCAAATAAAATGCACGGCATCACCCTTCGTGTTTTTCCTCACATAACTCTCACAACAATGGCACGGAATGACCCTTCGTGCAATATATTCCACAATGGCACGAAATGACCCTTCGTGCATAATATAATCATCTATAGCACGGAATGTCCCTTCGTGCGAATATAATCAAACAATGGCACGGAATGACCCTTCGTGCAAATATAATCAAACAATGGCACGGAATGACCCTTCGTGCATAATATAATCAACAATAGCACAGAATGTCCCTTCATGCAAATATAATCAAACAATGGCACAGAATGACCATTCGTGCATAATCACGCTTCCTCACCCAAACAGCAACCACAACCAAACGGGCGAGGGAAATAAATAATAACGAGAAATGTCCCGGCAAGGAAAGAACACAATTAAACATCCAAATCCCGGAAAGGGAGCAATAACAATCACTTACACCTCCCGACAATGGAGATAATCACATCTCTTTCCAATTCTTTCATTTCTTACTCGATAGTATTTTATCGTTTGAACCAACGCTCCAAAGAAATTCACAATTCATAATTAATCCTCAAACTTTTCACATTATGTAGAAAATCATTAATTAGCTTGGAAGAGTCCCAAAGTACACCAAAACAAGTACCAACAAATACCCACGGTCATACTAGACACCGGTGTATAGATACTCGTCACCATGCCTATGCACCGTACTCGATCATTTAGCAATTGACAATAAATAATACTCTAATCCTATTCCGTCAAGCCAAAGTTAGATCAAACACTTACCTCGGTCCAAAGAATAACAATCAACTCTCCAATACCGCCTTTCCTCTACAATCCGACTCCAAAACAATGGTATCTAGGCATAATTAATTCAATAATATCAATTAGGGCTCAACAACATAATCCCATAGCCTAGAAATGAGTTTTCTAGCATTCTTCCAAAAATATCAAAATTCTACATCGGGTCCACATGGTCCAAATACGAGGCTCGGACCAAAACCTAGTCACCTATAACCCCATGAGTTCAAATATATAATTTGTTTCAAGATTCGACCCCAAATTGGGGTTGAATCACCCAAAATTCCCAAAACCCTAACTCTACCCAAAACCCTTAATTCCTACTTTGAATTCATGATTTAGGGCTAGGAAATTAGTGATTAGATGAAGAAATTAAGAGAGAATGAAGTTAAGAACACTTACCTAGCAAGCTACGTAGGAGAAGGAGCTTGAAATTTGTCTATAGGATGTTGGAGTGAAGAGCTCGTGTGAAATAATGGCTAAATCCCGAGCTACTGTTCTGTTTTAAACTTAAAAATTCGTTGGGCAAAAATGACCTTCGCATTCGCGTGAACATGGACGCGTTCACGAAGGGTGGAAAGGTCAAGGCATCGCGTTCGCGTGGTGCTAATCGCGAACGCATAGAAGAAGGGACAGGGGTGTCTGGGACTGGCTTGTATGTGAACGCGAGGGAGTACTCGTGAACGCGTTGAAGGGGAGGCTTGGGCATCACGAACGCGTTGAAGGGGAGGCCTGGGCATCGCGAACGCGGGGATTGAGCCGCGAACGCGAAGAAGGGGAAGCCCATAGGTACGCGATCGCGAGCTGAAGGCCGCGAACGCGAAGAAGGAAAGTACTGAGTGCCAACAGCAGATTTTTTGCAATATTTTCTAATTCCAAACCACCCCGAACACCCCCGAAAACAATCCCGAGCCCTCGGGGCTCCTAACAAATCACACACACTAACCCAATAACATCCTACGAACTTACTCGAGCTGTCAAATCACCAAAACAACATAAAAATCATTGAATCAAGCCTCAAAACTCATTATTTTTCTTCTAAACTTCATAAACTTTCAAACTTGGAACTCATAGTCCGAAACACGTCAAACGACGTCCGATTTCGACCAAACTTCACAGAAAGCGCTTAAACAATATATAAGACTTGTACCGGGTGTCGGAACCAAAATACAAGCCCGATACCATAGTCTTTTAATCAATTTTCATTTCCAATTTCCTTAATAATTTCAGAAAAATAATTTAATAGAAAAATTCTTTTACTCGGGTTCTAGACCTCCGATTCCGACTTCAGGCAGAAGCCTGAGTCCCATATTTTTCTACGGACCTTCCCGGACTGTCAAATCATGGGTCCAGGTCCGTTTACCAAAAATATTGACCGAAGTCAACTTTAATCATATTAATATCAAAATTCTTCAAATTTTTCACAGATTTCACAAGGCTTTAAAGTTGATCGAAGTCAACTTTAATTTTTCACGCAAATCGAGGCAACTATAAGTGAGGTTTTAAAGGCCTCGGAAGCGCAGAATAAGGGAGAAATCAGATGATGACCCTTTGGATTGTCACAGTTGGAGACCATTCTTGAAAATGAGGAGAAGCACAACTTTGCACTCGAGGACTTGAAACAAGGCTTGACTTACAATCATGAACATATCCGCACTTTGGAATATCAAATAAAAATATTAGTTGAGGCTCACTATGCCCACCAACTTGAGAGTGGGGAAGAAAGTCAAGAAGAGTCCGATTTATAGGAAGAAAGTGAGCTCTTCTTTGAGGAATCAAGAATTGAACATCCGCCAACCGACTCCATGAGTGTTAACAATGCCAAGAAACATATGGAATTAGAGTCAACTGGTGTAAATAAAAATTTGGTTGAGATTAACTCTAGTCGGGGGGAAGAAGAGGATGTCAAAATCCGAGAAAAATTGCAACTTGGAGGTTTGAAGTCACATTCCAAACATTTTTCAACATTGGAATTGTGTGGTGATATAAGAATTGAACTACACGAGTCAATAAGGGATTGTGAGGAGGAAAGGCAACAACCATACATCTTACAATTTAAAGGAACAAGAAGGCAAAATGACATTGCTCACATGAGAGCCAAGAAGTGCAAAATAAAGAATTTAAGGCTTGGTTTGATCATCAACTTACCACCCCCCATCGCTCGTGGTCACAAGATCGATTCCAAGCAAGGTGCCCAGTTCATATCATCCAAGTGGCGAGAAAAGTGGTAAAGTTGACTTGAGTCATGCCACAACATTAAATGTGGCGCTTGTTGGGAGGCAACCCATCATTTTTAAAATTTTTGGTCGTTTTTGAACTTTTCTTTTTTAGAATAACTTATTATATTTTTTCTAACCAA
>MU716076.1:105141-133610 GCA_026770625.1 Nicotiana glauca
ATATATATTATGTTTTAGTTACTTGATGTTTATTAGTTTCTTAATTTTTTTTATAGTATGTTTTATTTTAGTGGCAATGTCCTTGGTTTTCTTCATACCACGATTCTTTTTCCAAGGATGCCAATGTTCTTCTTGAACCGGGTAATTGTAGAAACTTTTTGTCGACTTTTTCCAATGATGGATAGATAGACAACTTTCTTAAGGCAATTGGTCTTGTAGTTTAGATATAGCTTATGTTAGTTTAGGAAGAATAAATGGTTTAAGTTGAGGTTTGTACCCATTGACCAAGTTATGGCTTGCTTGGTACCAACATGATTTAAACCTCGGCATATGAATTTTTGATTGTTGAAAAAAACAATAATTGAAGTAAAGATGTCATGAATTTTAGACTTAAATTTTGACTCTTTGATTCACTAAATAGCTTCCTATGCTATATGCAACCTATTTTAGTCATTAATTTCAATTAGATTTTGGATTTGTATTCCACTTGAGTGTCTATGTGCTATGTGTGGTTAGATTTATTGTGAGTTCTTTTGCATTACTTGTAGTCTAGAACTTGCCCGGAATGTGCTTCAAGGCGCAATCATAGACTAATTTGGTTTGAAAAATGATATAATGCCTTCCTTGGACCGCAATGATGCCTTAAATTTCCTACCCTTGAATATTTTGCCTAGTCAACTCATTTTGAGCCTTTAACCTTATTCTTTGGAAACCATGTTACAAACTTTAATCCTTTGTTCTTTATTGATCTAGATTTTGGAACCCTACCTCCCTAAGTACTTTGAAAGTGTAAACATAGGCTAAAAGCCTAAGTTTGGGGGTAAAGGTTAGAAAAGTTGTGATATAGTTGTTGTTTAAAAAGGTGGAAGGTAGAAAAAAATCAATCCTTCCTTGCTTTTGAAAAGGAAAGAAAAAAAATAGAATAAAATGATAGCAAATTGTGAATAAAGGGAAAACTAGGTATGGAATGAAAAGTGAAGAAAGGATGGAGAATGTTTTCAAAGGAAGTGGACTTTGACTGTAAATTTTGTAGTTCTTGGGAAGGTTTTGAGTCACTCTAACCAAAATTATGCCCTACCTTAACCAAAAGCCTAAAATACAACCCTTTAAGTCCTAATTGATTTTTAACCAAGTTGTCTACATTAGTGGAGGAACACATGAAGGGCAAGCCTATGGTACTACTTGTATGTATTTGAACATCTTTTTGAGAGAGAGTTAATTATTTCCATTTGATATCCCATTTTTGTTTTGAATTAAGATTTATGAGTGTGGGATTCTCTCTTAAGTGTGAGGTCACATGAGATTTGAGTTGTGAATTTAATCCATTTTCAATTGGAAAGAATTACCAAAGAAAGTTAATTGTGATAGAGAGGCAAATATTGAAGCTTTAGTGTCATGACTTGATTGCTACTTTGATTTGCATTAGTGTTTCAGCACTTGAAGTGTAATGAAGTTCATGAGAAGTGCTTGATAATTCATATGCTTTGGAGTAATTGTTGGAACCAATCGTAGTCATGTTTTTGTGCTTATAGTAAACATTTTTTGCTTGACATGATATGGATGTATTGTTGAGTTAACTACTTGGGAGGAGATTTTGTCGCTTTCATTCCTTGAGGACAAGCAATAGTATAAGTTTGGGGATTTTATAAGTTGGTATTTTATCAACTTATCTTATCTTTAAACCTATACTTTTGCTATGTTTGAGTGATAAAAACCGTGTGTTTAATGTCAATTACTTCTATTTTACAGGTTGTATGTAATTTAGAGGTAATGGTGAAGAAACGAAGAAAAAAAGAAAAATAAAAAAGAAGCAAAAAAGAGGAAAATTTGGACAAGGGCTTCAGTTGTCGCAAATATGACATCATGCTTAGAATTGCGAACCCAGCAGTCATGGTAATTATGAGAATGACATGGGAATTGCGAAGGAAGGCAAATCAGGCAGTCATCGCAATTGCGAAAAAGACTTCACAAATGCGAAGTCAACCAGGGGAGTCAACCTTCGCAAATGCGAAATCCTCTTCGAAAATGCGAAAGTGCACACTATAGCCATACTTCGCAATTGCGAACCTTTATTCGCAAATGTGAATATCGAGCATCAGACCTGGGCAGTTCTGGAATTTTACATTTTCGACCCCAAACCCTTTAATACCCAAACCAGCTCACTTGTAAAATATATTTGGCTAATCTTTGGCATATTTTCAGTTCATAGACTTATTGAGAACAAGTCTTGAAGCTAGGGTTTTGCACACACACTTGGGTCTTGAAGATTTCAAGCTTGTGGTTAAGGAGTTCTTACCCATTTATGTTTATTTCTTTTTTTCCTTGCTTTGTATTTAATATTTAAGTGTGTAGTATTTATTTCTAACACTTGAATATTGTTTATGTAAATACTAATATCTAAAATATGGATTAAATACCTTGTTGTGCTTATGTATTGAATAATTTTTATCTTTTTATGAAGTGAGTTATTATTTCATTAATTATTCTTTTTCCTTAATGTTTCCAAAGGTATTAGCTTTCCCTAAGACTCGACCATTAACTCCGAATTAATTTTAAAAAATATAATTTGGGATTGGAAAAGATTAATTAACAAGAACTTGAGGTGTTAACCCTCATTTTATAAATTTTACCTAGTGATAGGATTGAACTACTAGTAGCCATTCCGGGTGTGCTTAATCTCTTAATTTTTATAGGGATAATTCAATTAGGAAGTCATTTTAGTCTTTGGAAGAAGCTAATTAAGAATTATTATCCATGGCTAATTAACATAAACTCCCTCATATTTGTAAAGTCGTGAAATACATTGGATCATTACTTGAGTGTAATTCCCGATTCATCCACACTTTTAGCCATTGATCATTTTACTTGCTTTCTAGGTTAGTTTGCATTTCCGCATTTAGGTATAAACACTTTTTAAACCAAATTCTTAGTGTTTGGCATTGCGCGATAAGTAATAATTCTCTTATATTCCTAATCGCCTACATATTGTTATCTGTGGGATTCGACCCCGACTCATAGTTGGGTAAATTATATTGCATGCGACCGTGTCCATTTACTTTTTAGTAGTGGATTTCGACGTCATCAAAATTGGCGCCGTTGCCGGGGACCAGTTTGGCGTAATTTAGGTTGTTTGAGAAATAAGCGTAAGTGCTTTGGTCCAAACTTGTGAATATTTCTGTAACTATTGTTCTAGTATAATTGTGGGTTCTTGTATACATGTTGTTCTAGTATAATTGTGGATATACGGCAGATTGGTACTGCAGTTGTTTTAATTTTGATATATATATATATATATATATATATATATATATATATATTATATTTTAGATAATTGATGTTTATTAGCTTTTTTTATATAGTATGTTGTATGTTAATGTCGATGTCCTTGGTTTTCTGTATACCACAGTTGTTTTTCCAAGGATGCCAATTTTCTTCTTGAACCGAGTAATTGTAGAAAGATTTTATCGACTTTTCCCGATGATGGATAGATATACAACTTTCTTAAGGGAATTGGTCTTGTAGTTTAGATATAGCTTATGTTAGTTTAGGAAGAATAAATAGTTTGAGTTGGGGTTTGTGCCCATTGACCAAGTTATGGCTTGCTCGTTACCAACATGATTTAAACCTCGGCATATGAATTTGTGGTTGTTGAAAAAGAAAAATAATTAAAGTAAAGATGTCATGACTTTTAGACTCAAATTTTGGCTCTTTGATTCACTAAATAGCTTCCTTTGCTATATGCAACATCTTTGATTCATTAGTTTCAATTGAATTTTGGATTTGTATTCCACTTGAGTGTCCATGTGCTATGTGTGGAGACATTGATTGTGAGTTCTTTTGCATTACTTGTAGTCTAAAAGTTGTCCGGAATGTGCTTCAAGGTGAAATCATAGACTAACTTGGTTTGAAAAATGTTATAAGGCCTTCCTTGGACCGTCATTGTGCCTTAAATTTCCTACCCTTGAATATTTTTCCTAGTCAACCCATTTTGAGCCTTTAACCTTATTCTTTGGCAACCATGTTACAAACTTTAATCCTTTGTTCTTTGTTGATCTAGCTGTTGGCACCCTATCTCCTTAAGTACTTTGAAAGTGTAAACATAGTCTAAAAGCCTAAGCTTGGGGGTAAAGGTTGGAAAAGTTGTGATATGAAAGTTGTTTAAAAAGGTGGAAGGTAGAAAAAAAATGAAACCTTCCTTGATTCTGAAAAGGAAAGAAAAAAAATAGAATAAAATGATAAGAAATTGTGAATAAAGGAAATACTAGGTCTGGAATGAAAAGTGAAGAAATGATGGAGAATGTTTTCGAAGGAAGTGGACTGTGATTGTAAATTTTGTAGTGGTTGGGGAGGTTTTGAGTCACTCTAACCAAAATTTTGCCCTACCTTAACCAAAAGACTAAACTATAACCCTTTAAGTCCTAATTGAATTTTGACCATCTTGTCTACATTAGTGGAGGAATACATGAAGGGCAAGGCTATGGTACTACTTGTATGCATTTGAATATCTTTTTGAGAGAGAGTTAGTTCTTTTCATTTGCTATCCCAATTTTGTTTTGAATTAAAATTTATGAGTGTGGGATTCTCTCTTCAATGTGAGAGTACACGAGATTTGAGTTGTGAATTTAATCCCTTTATCAATTGGAAGGAATGACCAAAGAAAGTTAATTGTAATAGAGAGGAAAATATTGAAGCTTTAGTGTCATGACTTGATTGCTACTTTGATTTGCATTAGTGTTTGAGCACTTGAAGTGTAATGTAGTTCATGAGAAGTGCTTGATAATTCATATTGTCACGACCCAATTCCTAAACCCAATCGTGATGGCGCCTCTCGTGAAGACAAGGCCAGCCAGTACAACACAACACCTCCTTTAAAGCATTTAATTAACATTAATAGTTCTAACATATGCGTAATATAGCAAAGACTGCGGAAATAGCAATAACAGCGAGGGAAAACCATCCCGACACAGCTCAAACCGGGGTGTCACAAGTCATGAGCTACTACAAAATTTCTATAAGTATACAAAACAGAATGTCTGATACAGAAGTCTGGAATAACTGAAATAGCATAAAATAGGGGAGTCAAGGGGTTGCGGACGTCAAATGCTACCTCGAAGCTCCGATCTCGCTGCCTGATCTGGGAAGAATGTCAGTGCTCAGGTGCGGACTCTGCTAATCCTGAATCTGCACAGTACTCCGACCTAGTAAGTAATAATAATAAATAATAACCGAAGATAGGAAATCACATAACTGCACAAAGCAATTCTATATAAGGCAGTAAAAGTAGTAAAACACTAGGATAGTACATAATCAAATGAAATCTCCTTTTTAAATAAATACGGTAAGTCAGGTAAACAACCAGTAAATAGTGAGTAGAAATCTGCCCCTCGGGCCCAGTATCAATCGCTCCGAATAGTATCAGCCCCTCGGGCTCAGTATCACATCACTCAGAACAGTATCAGCACCTCGGGCTCAGTATCACATCACTTGGGTACCCGCGCTCACTGTGAGTGTGCAGACTCTGGAGGGGCCCCTTACGGCCCAAGCGCTATATCAACATAAGGCTTGAAAGCCTTCTCACATCACACTCGAGGCCTAAAAGCCTCCTCACATATCACTCGAGGCCTGAAAGCCTCCTCATATCACGCTCAAGGCCTGAAAGCCTCACTCAGTCCAGAAAAATCATAAGCCCCTCGGGCATCAATAAATAATAGTTCTCAGCCCAAACAATAGTGAAATATCAATAAAGTATCAAAATTCAATTAAAATGACTGAGTTTGCAAAACAGTATAATCATTAGGACTGAGTTCAAATAACGTATCAAAATAGTGAGGAAATAGTGATAACAATCCCCGAAGGGTTCAAATAATCGACATTAAGCCCAAAATATGGCAATAAGCCCAAATCACGATGATAATCAAATCAGCTTAGTCAAATACGCGGTAAAATATCAAACGGGACGTACCAAGTCACAATCCCGAGTAGTAAACAACCCCGCGCTCGCCATTAAGCGCGTGTTTCACCTCAATATAGATCTACGTTGTGCAAATCCGGGGTTTCAAACCCTCAGGATATTATTTACTATCATTACTCACCTCAAGCTGGCCAAAATCCTAGCTTGCTATGCCCTTGCCTCGCAAATCGACCTCCTAGCGTGTCAGATCTGGTCAAAACCACAATGAATACATTACAATAGGCTAAGGGAACATAACCCAATCGATAAGACTCAAAAAATATCGAAATTCACGAAATTGGTGAAACCCGAGCCCCAGGCCCACTTCTTGAAAAATCAGAAAATTAACATCACCGGATTCCTTATCTCACCACGAGTCTATACATACCAAAAACTCCCAAATCTGAGTCCAAATGACCCATGAAATCCCACTTTGAAATACCAAACTTCCAAGCCCTACCTTTACCATCTTTTGATAAATTTCCACAAATTGCTATGTTAATTTTACCATTAAATCATGTATTAAGGTCAAGGAACTCACCTCCAATCACACCTAGTAGAAATCCCTTTCAATTCCCGTCCAATAGCTCTCAAGGTCGATCAAAAATTGTGGAAATGAACTTAAGCTCGCGGAACAAAATGAGCTTTAAAACCCTTCTCTGAACAGTCGTTTCCGCATTTGTGGTTACTTTACCGCACATGCGACTTCCGCTTATGCGGTTGCACCTTCGCTTCTGCGGATCTTCAATAGGCCAAGGACCGCTTTTGTGGAAAACAACCCGCTCCTGCGGTCTCCGCACCAGCGCACCACTTTTCGCTTCTGCGGAATACCCCTCATAAACGCGGACCGCTTCTGCGGTCAATAACCGCATCTGCGGGAACCGCACCTGAAGAACCCCCTTGCTTTTGAGGGAATTCTCCAATCGACCCACGCTCGCACCTGCGCCCCATGACTTCGCATCTGTGGACCGCATCTGCGGCCCCTTTTCTGCAGATGCGGAAATACCACATACCAGCAGACTTCAGATTTCACCAAGTCCAAAATTATCCCGATGGCCATCCGAAATTACCCTAAGGCCCTCGGGACCTCAACCAAAAGTGCCAACCCAACCTAAAACATCATTCAAACTTGCTCCAATCATCAAAACACCACAAACAACCCCAAAACCATCAAATTACATTGGATTCAAGCGTAAGTTCTTCTTAAACTTCCGAATTATGTATTTGATCAAAAACCCGATCAAACCACCTCCGCATGACCTGAAAATTTTCACACACATCCAAAATAACCTAACGAAGCTACAACAACTCTCAGAATTCCATTCTGACCCACGGATCAAAATCTCACCTATCAACCGGAATTCGCCAAAATACTAACTTCGCCAATTCAAGCCTAATTCTACGCCGGACCTCCACAATCAATTCCGATCACACTCCTAAGTCATAAATCATCCTTTGAAGCTAACCAAATCACCAGAAATCACATCCGAGCCCTCTAACTCAATAGTCAACATCCAGTTGACTTTTCCAAAACAGGCCTTCCTTAAAGAGACTAAGTGTCTCATTTCCATCTAAAACCAATCCAATTCAACTCATTCACCCAAGAATCTTATAATGAAACATAAGGAAGAAGAAATGGGGGAAACGGTGAGGTAACTCACGTGATGACGGGCCGGGTCGTCACATCCTCCCCAACTAAATCAAACGCTCATCCTCGAGCGGGTCAAGAAACATACCTGGAGCCTCACACAGGTGAGAATATCTGCTCCGCATCTCCCGCTCGGTCTCCCAAGTAGCCTCCTCCACGGGCCGACCTCTCCACTGCACTTTCACCGAAGCTATATCCTTTGATCTCAACTTTGGAACCTGATGACCCAAAATAGCCACTGGCTACACATCATAGGTCAAGTCATCATCCAACTGAACAATGCTGAAATCCAATACATGAGATGAGTCCCCAACATATTTCCGGCGCATAGATACATGAAATACCAGATGCACGCTTGACAAGCTGGGTGGCAAGGCAAGCTCATAAGCAACCTCCCCAGTCCTCCTAAGTACCTCAAAAGGTCCAATAAATCGCGGACTCAGCTTTCCTTTCTTCCCAAATCGCATAACACCGTTCATGGCGGAAACCTTCAGCAAGACCTACTCACCAACCATATAAGACACATCCCGAACCTTCCGGCCCGCATAACTCTTCTGACGTGACTTTGTTGTATGGAGCCTCTCCTAAATCAACTTCACATTCTCTAAGGCATCCTGAACCAACTCTGTCCCCAATAGTCTAGCCTCGCCAGGCTCGAACCATCCAACCGGAGATCTACACCGCCTCCCAAACAATGCCTTATACAGAGCCATCTGAATGCTCGACTGATAACTGTTGTTGTAGGCAAACTCTGCGAGCCACAAAAACTCACCCCATGAACCTCCAAAATCAATAACATAGGCACGCAACATGTCCTCCAATATCTGAATAGTACGCTCGGACTGCCCGTCCGTCTGAGGATGAAATACTATGCTCAACTCTACCTGCGTACACAACTCTCGCTAAAATGTCCTCTAGAACTGAGAAGTAAACTGAGTACCTCTATCTGAGATAATAGACACTGGAACCCTATCCGATCGAACAATCTCCCGGATGAAGATCCCTGCCAGCCGCTCCGAAGAATAGGTAGTACATACCGGAATGAAGTGCGCGGACTTGGTCAGCCGGTCCACAATCACCCAAATCGAACGAACTTCTTCAAAGTCCGAGGGAGACCAATCACAAAATCCATAGTAATCCTCTCCCACTTCCACTCTGGAATAATCATCCGCTGAAGTATACAACCCAACCTCTGATTCTCATATTTCACCTACTGACAGTTGAGACACCGAGCCACAAATCTTACAATGTCCTTCTTCATCCTCCTACATCAATAATGTTGCTTCAAGTCCTGATACATCTTCGCGGCACCCGGATGAATGGAATACTGTGAGCTATGGGCATCCTCTAATATCAACTCCTGAAGGCCATCGACATTGGGCACAAAAATCCGGCCCTGCATCCTCAACACACCATCATCACCAATGGTCATGTCCCTGGCATCATCATGCTGAACCCTGTCCTTAAGGGCAAGAAAATGTGGATCATCATACTGGCACTCTCTGATGCGATCATATAAGAAAGTCCGAGAAACCACACAAGCCAACATCCGATTGGGCTCCGAAATATCTAGTCTCACCAACCGATTGGCCAAAGCCTGAACATCAACTGCAAAGGTCCTCTCCCCAACTAGAATATACACCAAACTCCCCATACTAACCACTTTTCGGCTCAAGGCATCGGCCACTACATTGGCCTTCCCCGGGTGATACAGAATGGTAATCTAATAATCCTTAAGTAACTATAGTCACCTCCGCTGCCTCAAATTAAGATCCTTTTGCTTGAATAGATGCTTAAGACTGTGATGATCAGTGAATACCTCACAAGATACGCCATACAAGTAGTGCCTCCAAATCTTCAAAGCATGAACTATAGCAGCCAACTCCAATTCATATACAGGGTAGTTCTTCTCGTGGGGCTTCAACTGACGAGAAGCATAAGTAATAACTCTACCCTCCTGCATCAATACACATCCGATCCCAACCCTCGAAGTATCACAATATACAATGTAAGACCCTGAGACTGAAGGCAAAACCAATACTGGAGCCGTGGTCAAAGCTGTCTTGAGCTTCTAAAAGATCTCCTCGCACTCGTCCGACCATACAAATGGAGCACCCTTCTAAGTCAACTTGGTCAAGGGCGATGCAATAGAGGAAAATCCTTGAACAAACTGGCGATAATAACCTGCCAACCCAAGGAAACTACGAATCTCTGTCTCTGAAGCCGGTCTAGGCCAACTCTGTACGACCTCTATCTTCTTCGGGACAACCTGAATACCCTCGCTGGACACCATATGCCCTAAGAAAGCTACTGAGCTGAGCCAAAACTCACACTTGGAGAACTTTGCATAAAGCTTCTCTTCCCTCAATCTTTGCAATACAACTCGCAAATGCTGTGCGTGCTCCTCCTGGCTACGCGAGTACACCAGAATATCATCAATAAAAACAATAATGAATGAATCCAGATAAGGCCGAAATACATTCTTCATCAAATGCATGAGCGCTGATGGGGCATTAGTCATCCCGAAAGACATGACAAGAAACTCATAGTGCCCATATCTAGTCCTAAAAGCAGTCTTCATAATATCTGAATCCTTGATCTTCAACTGGTGGTAGCCCGATCGGAGATCAATCTTGGAGAACACCCTCGCTCCCTGAAGCTGGTCAAATAAATCATCAATACGAGGCAGGGGATACTTGTTCTTCACTGTTACTTAGTTCAATTGCCTGTAGTCAATGCACATTCTCATGGTGCCATCCTTCTTCTTCATAAATAGAATCGGTGCACCCAACGGTGACACACTAGGCCAAATGAACCCCTTATCTAGGAGTTCCTGAAGCTGATCCTTCAATTCTTTCAACTCCGCTGGTGCCATACGATATGGTGGAATGGAAATGGGCTGAGTGCCCGACACCAGGTCAATACCAAAATCAATGTCCCTGTCCGGTGACATGCCCGACAGGTCTGCAGGAAACATATCGGGAAACTCCCTCATAACCGAGACAAAATCAATTCTAGGAGTCTCGGCTCCAACATCCCTCACAAATGCCAAGTATGAAAGGAAACCCTTCCCAACCATACGCTGGGTCTTTAAGAATGAAATCACCTTGCTGGGAACATAGTCAGTCACACCACACCACTCGATCCTCTGTACACTCGGTATAGCTAGAGTGACTGTCTTAGCATGACAGTCCAGAATAGCATGACACGGAGATAACGACTCCATGCCCAAAATAACATCAAAATCCACCATGCTCTATAATAATAGATCAACTCGGGTCTCCAGACCCCCAATAGTCACCAAACATGACCGATACACATGGTCTACAACAATAGTATCTCCCACCGGGGTAGATACATGAACAGGTAAAGCAAAACACCCTCGGGTCGTACCCAAATGATGAGCAAAATATGAGGACACATAAGAATAGGTGGAACCCGGATCAATTAGACTAAGGCATCCCTGTGGCAGGCTGAAACAATACCTGTAATGACGGCATTTAAAGCAATGGCATCTGTCTTGCCATGAAGAGCATAAAAACGAGCCTGACCACTGCCCGATCGACCTACACCTCTAGGGCGACCCCTGGCTGCCTGACCCTCACCTCTAGCTAGCGGGGCGGGTGCTGAAGAAACTGGACCAGAAGACGAGGACTAACCCCTCTGCTGAGATAAGCTAGCAGTACGACGAGGACACTGCCTCCGCATATGCCCAAAATCTCCGCACTCATAACAACTCCCAGCTAATGGAGAATGGGACTGAAGTGAACCCCTCGCGCCAGAGTGACTAGCTGATGCACTCGGCCTGGAAGAACCCTGAGAAGATGGAGCACGAGATGAACTCTGTGCTGGAAGAGCGCTGGGAGATGGCTGACTCTGCTGAGAACCATGATAACCACGACCTGAAGATGCTCCACGATGCTCAGAACGGGCTGATTGAGCGGGCCTGAAAGAACGACCCCTACCATACTGGAAATGGCTCCTCGGAGGAGCGCCACTATAACTGCCAGAACCTTGAGGCCTCTTGGCCTCCCTCTTCTCTCGATCCTGACAGCGAACCGCCTCAATCTCTTGAGCTATATCAACTACCTCCTTGAATGAAGCACCCAAAACTCTCTCTCTAGTCATAAGAACACAGAGGTGGTAGTTAAGGACATCCACAAATCTCCTGATCCGCTCACGATCCAATTGAACCATCCAGACGGTATGATGAGCCAACTCTGAAAACCTCATCTCGTACTGAGACACAGTCATATCTCTCTGCCGTAGCCACTCAAACTGCCTGCATATCTCCTCTCTGCGGGACTGCGGTACATAGTTCTCCAAAAAGAGAGTGGAGAACTCCTTCCAAGTCAAAGGCGCTGCACCAGCCGGCCTATGCCTGTCATACGTCTCCCACCAAGTGAAGGTAGCACCAGTAAGCTAAAAAGTAGTAAAAGCCACATTGCTGGACTCAAGGATCCCCGCTGTACAGAGCATACGCTGACACCTGTCAAGAAAACACTGGGCATCCTCGCCCTTAGCTACACTAAATGTCGGAGGCTGGAGTCTACCAAACATCTCGAGGCGACGCTGCTCGTCCTCGGGCGTAACTGGAACCTTGAACTCCTATACTGGAGCAACTGGCTGAGCTGGAGGTACTTCTAGAGTATGTAATCCCTGCACTACCTGCTCAGGTGTGCGAGTAGCGGGGGTCTGATTGCCTCCCCTAGCTTGTGAAGTAGCTGTTGCTGCTGTGGTGGCTGAAACCACCTAAGCCAGGCCCGTGCAAACTGTCAATATCTGGGCCAATGTCTCCTGAAGGCCCAGAATCACAATAGGCATAGCTGGTGCCTGAACTGGTGCTGCTGGAGCCTGGTCCTGAGTTGGGGCAACTAGAGCATCCACAGGTGCTACCCCTGCTGCTCTACCTCTACCATGACCATGACCGCGTCCACGGCCTCTGGTGGCCTCAGTGGATGGTACTGGTGGTCGGCTGTCACGTCCGGTAGCTCGTGTCCTCACCATCTATGGGAGAATAGAACAAAGAGAAATTTAGTACACGGATTAACAAGTTTGCACGATAGAATTTTCAAGAATGTGAAGTTTTCCTAAAAGGTTCTACAGTCTTCCGAGGATAAGTGCAGACGTCTTCGTACCGATCCGCGAGACTCTACTAAACCAGCTCAAGACTCACGAGACCTAGTAACCTAGGCTTTGATACTAACTATCACGACCCAATTCCCAAATTTGGTCATGATGGCGCCTCTCATGAAGACAAGGCCAGCCAAAACAACGCAACACCTCTTTTAAAGCATTTGATTAACATTAATAGTTCTAACATATGCGTAATATAGCAATAACAGTGAGGGAAAACCATCCCGACACAACCCAAATCGGGGTTTCACAAGTCATGAGCTACTACAGAATTTCTATAAGTCTACAAAACAGAATGTCTGATACAAAAGTCTGGAATAACTGAAATAGCATAAAATAGGGGAGTCAAGGGGCTGCAGACGTCAACAGCTACCTCGAAGCTCCGGTCTCGCTGCCTGATCTAGGAAGGATGTCAGTGTTCAGGTGCGGACTCTGCTAATCCTAAATTTGCACGCATGGTGCAGGGTGTAATGTGAGTACTCCGACCCAGTGAGTAATAACAATAAATAATAACCGAAGATAAGAAATCACATAGCTGCACAAAGCAATTCTATATCAGGCAGTTAAAGCAGTAAAACAGTAGGACAATACAGAATCAAATGAAATCTCCTTTTTAAATAAATCCGGTAAGTCAGGTAAACAACCAGTAAATAGTGAGTAAAAATATGCCCCTCGGGCCCAGTATCAATCTCTTAAAATAGTATCAGCCCCTCGAGCTCAGTATCACGTCACTCAAAATAGTATCAGCCCCTCGGGCTCAGTATCACATCACATGGGTAGCCGCGCTCGGTGTGGGTGTGCGGACTCCGGAGCGGCCCCTTATGGCCCAAGTGCTATATCAACATAAGTCCTAAAAGCCTCCTCACAATACACTCGAGGCCTGAAAGGCTCCTCACAATACACTCGAGGCCTGAAAGCCTCCTCACATCACGCTCAAGGCTTGAAAGCCTCACTCAGTCCAGAAACATCATAAGCCCCTACGGCATCAATACAATAATAGTTCTCCGCCCAAACAATAGTGAAATATCAGTAAAGTCTCAAAATTCAATTAAAATGGCTGAGTTTGCAGAATAGTATAATCATTAGGACTGTGTTCAAATAACATATCAAAATAGTGATAACAATCCCCGAAGGGTTCAAATAATTGGCTTTAAGCCTAAAACATGGCAATAAGCCCAAATCACGATGATAATCAAATAAGCTTAGTCAAATACGTGGTAAAATATCAAACAGGACGGACCAAGTCACAATCCCCAGCAGTAAACAGCTCCACGCTCGCCATTAAGCGTGTGTTTCACCTCAATATAGCACTACGTTGTGAAAATTCGGGGTTTCAAACCCTCAGAATATCATTTACTATCATTACTCACATCAAGCCGGCCAAAATCCTAGCTCTCTATGCCCTTGCCTCGCAAATCGACCTCCTTGCACGTCGAATCTGGTCAAAACCACAACGAATATGGTAAAATAGGCTAAGGGAACATAACCCAATCGATAAGACTCGAAAAATATCGAAATTCACGAAATTAGTAAAACCCGAGCCCAGGGCCCACTTCTCGAAAAATCAGAAAATTAACATCACCGGATTCCTTATTTAGCCACAAGTCTATACATACCAAAGACTCCCAAATTTGAGTCCAAATGACCCATCAAATCCCACTTTGAAATACCAAACTTCCAAGCCCTAGCTTTACCCCCTTTTGATGAATTTCCACAAATTTCTATGTTACTTTTACCATTAAATCATGTATTAAGGTCTAGGAACTCACCTCCAATCACACCTAGTCAAAATCCCATTCAATTCCTGTCCAATAGCTCTCAAGGTCGATGAAAAATGGTGGAAATGAACTTAAGCTCGCGGAACAAAATGAGCTTTAAAACCCTTGTTTGAACAGTCATTTCAGCATCTACGGTTACTTTACCGCACATGCGACTTCCGCTTCTGGGGTTGCACCTCCGCTTCTGCGAATCTTCAATAGGGCAAGGACTGCTTTTGCGGTAAACAACCCGCTCATGCGGTCTCCGCACCTGCACACCACTTGCCGCTTCTGCGGAATACCCCTCATAAATGCAGTCTGCTTCTGCGGTCAATAACCACATCAGCGGGAATCGCACCTGCGGAACCCCCTTGCTTTTGCAGAAATTCTAGAATCAACCCACGCTCGCACCTGCACCCCATGACTTCTCATCTACGGACCGCATCTGCGACCCCTTTTCTGCAGATGCGGAAATACCAGATACCAGCAGACTTCAGATTTCACCAAGTCCAAAATCATCCCGATGGCTATCTGAAATCATCCTGAGGCCCCCAGGGCCTCAAACAAAAGTTCCAACCCATCCTAAAACATCATTCAAACTTGATCCAATCATCAAAAAATCACAAACAACACCAAAACCATCAAATTATATCAGATTCAAACGTAAGTTCTTCTAAAACTTCCGAATTACGTATTTGATCAAAAACCCGACCAAAACACCTCCGAATGACCTGAAGTTTTGCACACACATCCAAAATCACCTAACAAAGCTACAGAAACTCTCGGAATTCCATTACGACCCTCGGATCAAAATCTCGCCTTTCAACCGGAAGTCGCCAAAATACTAACTTCGCCTATTCAAGCCTAATTCTATGCCGGACCTACAAAATCAATTTCGATCACACTCCTAAGTCAAAAATCATCCCTCAAATCTAACTGAATCATCAAAAATCACATCCGATCCCCCTCTAACTCAATAGTCAACATCCGGTTGACTTTTCCGAAACATGCCTTCCTTAAAGAGACTAAGTGTCTCATTTCCATCTAAAACCAATCCAATTCAACTCATTCACCCAAGACTCTTATAATGAAACATAAGGAAGCAGAAATGGGGGAAACGCGGTGGTAAATCACGTGACGACGTGCCGGGTTGTCGCACATATGCTTTGGAGTAATTGTTGGTACCAATCGATGTCATATTTTTGTGCTTATAGTAAACCCTTTTGGCTTAGCATGATATGGATGTATTGTTGAGTTAACTACTTAGGAGGAGATTTTGTATCTTTCATTGCTCGAGTACAAGCAATAGTTTAAGTTTGGAGATTTAATAAATTGGTATTTTACCAACTTATCTTATATTTAAACCTATACTTTTGCTGTGTTTGAGTGATAAATATCATGTTTAATGTCATTTATTTCTATTTTACCGGTTGTATGTGGTTTAGAGGTAATGTGAAGAAACCAATTAAAAAACAAAACAAATAAAAAAGAAGCCAAAAAGAGGAAAATCTGGAAAAGGGCTTCATTTGTCGCAAATGCGACATCATGATGGGAATTGCGAAGCCAACAGTCATGGTAATTGCTAGAAAGGCATGGGAATTGCGAAGGAAGGTAAATCAAGCAGTCATCGCAATTGCGAAAAAGACTTCGCAAATGCGAACTCAACTAGGGGAGTCAACCTTCACAAATGCGAAGTCCTCTTCGCAAATGCAAAAGTGTACAATATAGCTATACTTCGCAATTGCGAATCCTTGTTCGCAAATGCGAAAATTGAGCATCAGACCTTGGCAGTTTTGGAATTTCATATTTTTGACCCCTAACACTTTAATACCCAAACTAGCTCATTTGTAAAAAATCTTTGGCTAATCATTGGCATATCTACAGATCATAGACTTAGAGAGAACAATTCTTGAAGCTAGGATTTTGCACACACTCTTGGGTCTTGAAGATTTAAAGCTTGTGGTTAAGGATTTCTTACCCATTTATATTTATTTCTTCATTTCCTTGCTTTGTATTGAATATTTAAGTGTGTAGTATTTATTTCCAACACTTGAACCTTGTTTATGGAAATACTCATATTTAAAGTATGGATTAAATACCTTGTTATGCTTATTCATTGAATGATTTGTATCTTTTTATGAAGAGAGTTATTGTTTATTTAATTATTTTTGTTCTTTAATGTTTCTAAAGGGTTTAGCTAATACTATGAATTGCCCATTAACTCCGAATTAATTTTGGAAAAGATAATTTGGGGTTGGAAAAGATTAATTAACAAGAACTTGTTACGTTAACCTTCATTTTATAGATTCTACCTAGGGATAGGATTGAACTACTTATAGTCATTCTTGGTGTGCTTAATCTCTTAATTATTTTAGGGATAATTCAATTAGGATGTCTTTTTAGTCTTTAGAAGAAGCTAATTAAGAATTATTATCCGTTGCAAATTAACATAAAATCACTCATATTTGTAAAGTTATAAAATACATTGTATCACTTGAGTGTAATTCCCGATGCATCCATACTTGTAGCCATTGATCATTTTACTTAATTTCTAGGTTAGTTTACATTTTCGCATTTAGATATAAACACTTTTTATACCAAATTCTTAGTGTCTGGCATTGCACGATAAGTTCCTAATCGCCTACATATTGTTATCTATAGGATTTGACCCCGATTCATAGTTGGATAAATTATATTGCATTGGACCGTGTCCATTTACTTTTTAATGGTGGATATGGACGTCATCAAAATTTACGCTGTTGTGTGGACTAACTTGGCATTGTTGATACTTAATTTTCCCTATGCATTTTTTATATACAAAATACTTTCAAAGTAACATAAATATGCATATATAAGCATGCCTAAGGAATTTAGTATTTTTTCCATTTCTTTAAAGATTTTTAAATTAATTTATTATCCATTTTAGCAGTACAAAATTAGTAATTATTTCCAAAATCAACCATTTTGTTGAATCATTTATTTTATTCCCACATTTATACCAAAATATATCTAAGGTAATTTTTGTACATTTTTACAACTTTATTTGGTATTTTTAAGGTCAAATTGCTCATAATTGCAATTCTAGCCTACTTTGGGGATTAATAGTATTTTATAATTGTAAAATTGGTTCCAGTATTTTTTAATTTATATTTATATATTTCACTGACTCAATAATTTTAATTTGCTTTTAAAATCATTTTTTTATTTTTTATAAAATAAAAGGAAAAACTGGCTATCTAACATTTAGCCTCTTTTCATTTCAATTACAACCTATTTACATTTCAATTTTAGCCCTCAATTGACCCAATCCTAACCCCAATTGGACCGGCCCAAATCTAATTTTTACCCAACCCCTTAACCCATTTATTTAACCCGCCTAGATTTTCTTTCAATCCAGGCCGTTGATAATTTTGATCAACAGTCAGGATCACCCCTTTCCTTTTTAATTTACCAACCATACCCTAAACCCCTCATTTCATTTGATTTTCCGCCTTCAAACACTCTCCTATCCCAAAACTCTCTCGAAGGTTCTTCAGAACCCTAACCGTCTCCGACCCTTTTTCCACTGTACTTTCACCGGAATCCATGGCTTCTCAGGCCATGGATGGTCTGCACACACCCCCCTCCACTATTAGACCATGGGTATTCGAAGTGTTGAGGTTTGACCTCGATTGTTCTCTTTCAAATCTTCTCAGAGCTATAGTTCTATGGTCTCTCCGGCCAGTGCTCCCGCATATTCAAGCATTAGGGGCCTGATTCTACCTCTCCGACTCAAGATCGGGCTTTCTTCCGAGCCTTTCTCATTTCTAGGGTTTCTTCGAAACCCTAAGCTATTCAAGTTTTTTTCACTATTTGTTTTCTTAGACCTATGTTTTATCCATGTTTTACTGGATTTTTAAAGTGTTTTCCCCAATCTTTCTTTCAAAGATTACTTCTATTCGATTTAGGGTTTCTAAAAGGTTTCAAAACATCTTTCTGATTCTTTTCTTTATGTGTGTTTGTCTATATTATGCTCGTGTGTTTTCGTTTCTACCACACATGCGTTGTTCTTCTGTTTTCTTCCTACTATGCATGACTCTCTTGTACTTTGTATTCTACTGTGCCTTTAGACTAGGCTCGCATGTCAATCTTTGTTATGTTCTTCTATCTGTTCTTTGCTATATTTTTCAGTATTCTTCTACTGTATGTGTTCCTACCGAGTTCCTAAGTTTGATTGCCTTTACTGAACTTCTATTTGAGTTCTAAACATGATTCCTTTACTGTTTCTTAAGTTTACATCACTTCTTCTCTCTTCTGAACTTGCTTAATGGTGGAGGGAGGGGGTGTGTGCAGACCCCCCTCCATGAGTCTTGGTTTCTCATGAGTCTCTGACATAGACCTACGAGTCTGTTTCAATGGCTTTCCTTCTCATCTCTGTGTCTGATTCAAGTGGAAAACCCTAGGATTTGGGGGTTTCTTTGGCAAGTTCGATTTTGTGTTTGGACTATGGTTCTACTTTGAAACCCTGAACTCTCTGACTCATTCTGAGTCTATAAATTGGATCTGAACTATTTTATGACTTTTTCTATGATAGTCTTTTCTAATCAGCATGACAACTCCTTCTTATTTGATATTTGTGTGCTTTATATATGAGAAATTCTTCTTTCAAAAAAGGTTTTGCCAATTATTGATTAATTTCGAATTCCTTTTAATAAGGTTCTATTGATTTTCCTTAAGTAAAACCCTTTCCTCTCTTTTCCAGACCTGGTTCATTCGAACAAAGCCTGCAATTTTAATTTTACTGACTGTTTGATTGATTCCCTTTCTTTATTTTCACAAACCGTGTACCACCGGACTTTTGCCTTAAATAAACTCCTGTGTATTTACCCTTTTTTTTGTTACTTTGAAAAAGATTTCAATCAAATTCTTTACTTAATTGTCTTCTGCCCGTTTGAAATCAGAATCCCTTAACTAAAGGGAAACTTTATGTGATTGATTGCAAAACTATTTTCTTACCTTTTCTTACATGCCTTCTGCACCATAAAAAAGGGGGGATTCAATACTTTTACACACCTTCAGCTTACATTACTCACCTTACACTCCCAATTTCAATACTTTCACGTTCTCCTCTGAGTTTCTTCTGGTTGTTTGCTTGCAATTTGGGTTGTACTACTAGTTTTTCTCTACTTATTTCTAAAACTAGCGTGTCCTAATTTAATTTCAGCCATCATACAAATGTGTTTATCTACAGCTTCTGTTATCTTGTTTACTTTACTGTCCATGCTCAGTGATTAATATGTATGTTATTATCATTGCACCTGTTTTCTGTTGTGAATACCTATACCCTTATTCCCCTCTATGTGCTTGAGTTAAGGTTCAGGCATGGCGGAATCCAAATTGCTGGTCATGTTTGGACTTGATCCTTAACGGATCCTAACTCCCAAACAAATATGGCAAGCAGGATGGTTAGGAGTGTGCAAGCACTCCTAATTACTGGGTATGACCACCAGCCTGCCATGGCCTTCCCAGAATCCCCTCTATTGTACTTACACGTATTCCTAGTTTCTAAGTTCTGCCTCCCTCCTATGAGCCTTTCTTCGGGACCTTGAGTTCCCTTTGAACTTGGGCATTTGAGGGCTGGCCCTTCCACACTGCACTTTAATTCAATTCTACAACTTATTTGGGTGTAAGCACTGCTTGGAGTTCATGAAGCTCTTGGAAACTCTTACGCACCCCAAAATGAGAAAGGCTTTGGAAATCCGATCCTTGGAGTTGGTTTATTTCATGTTTCAGACCAGGAGTCTAAATTAGGCTCTCCTTGGTTGTACTTTAATTTTTGATGTAATTTTTCTTTCTGCACACATTCTGGGTTGTAATAATATGTAATAACTTATGGGGCTTATAGTGAAAAAGGGAGGGTTACTCATGTATGCATGCGGGTAGACATCATGTTCTTAGGTATTTATTCCTACAGTCACATTCGGATTTTTATTTATGCATTCCTACCTATAGTTCTGCACTTATGCATTTCACATAGAAACCCTGCCTATAGTTCTGCACTTATGCATTTCATATAGAAATCCTGCCTAAGTTCTGCACTTATGCCTTTCATATAGAAATCCTTCCTAAGTTCTGCACTTATGCATATATAGATACCATGTCTTTAAGGTTATGCATATATAGATACCATTTCTTTAAGATCCTGCACTCATATAGATACTATGACTGTAGGCTTCTGCATTCTTGCATCATATAGATAACCTATCTATAGGATCTTTTAAACTCTGCATTTACATCCATCATTAGGCAAACAGTTTATAGGTTTTAAAATAACAAAATTTCATTCTAGATACCATGCCTATAGGATTCTCGCACTTCTATAAACGTTTTAAAACCAATCACGCCTAGAAAGCATGTCTATAAGGGTAATCAACTGAATCTGAATCAAGCCTAAAATCAATAATATCGATACTCATTTGCAGAACTTATGTTTGTTTATAATCTGCAAGCTTTCTCTAAAATCAGTATACTTTCGCATTGCTAGATATCATTCCTATAGGTCTCACCTAGGCAAGCTACTAGGTAATTAATTAACTACACCAGTCTTTAATAATTACAACTAGCAGGCAAACCTAATTTGGGATTCTTATCTGAAATATGTGATAAATCAGCCATGCCTTAGCGTTTTAAGTTTAACTAAAGACCTAATCAGTATCTGAAAGACATGCTAAAACTATATGTTCTTTATGCTTTAAGGAGGTTTATTTGATCCTTGTTTGTTATGTGCCTCCCCATATTTGTCATTAATGTTTTGAATGTCGCCTTAGACTTTTAGCCTTTTTAAACTCTAAAAGCCATTTCCCCCCTCCTTTAGGAATATTAGTCCCTAATACCTCCGAGGCTGATAGGATTGGGACGGGTAATAACATGCAATAAGTAACGAGACCATTCCGCGGGTGTTGTGTTGGGTGATCCATGTTATTTATAAACCTAGGAACCCCCTCCCTTTTTACTTGTTTACTTTTCTTTTTTTTTTATAGAATTTTAAAGCTGTTTAGTTTTCAGTTTCTTTAACTTCTTCTTTTTTCAATTACTTGCACTAATTATGTAAAATCCCCTTTTACTTGTCTAATTTTTCACTACTATTTTCTTTCATAAACTTCCCCTATTTCAATTCTTTTTTTGATTACTTGCATCAATTATTTGACCCCTTTCCCTTTACCCGTGTGTCCTCCTTTCTTTTAATTATAAAACTACCTTATTCCAAATTTAAGCACTCTATAAGCCTTTTGCACTTCAGTTATTTGCAACCATTATATGAAAGCTACCTATTATTTATAATGCTTACTTGTTTACTTGTCGTTTGGACTTAAAGTCACAATTATAGCATGACTGGGAACCACACTAGTGGATCTTGAAGGGTGCCTAACACCTTCCCCTCGAGATAATTTCAAGCCCTTACCCAATCTCTGGTTTTCTAAATGAAATTCATTCTTAGTGTCCTAAAGCACTTAATCATTAGATGGCAACTCTTCAATTGCAAACCCAATTCCCAAAAGGAAATTAGTTGTCCGCCCAAATGTCATAAACCCGATTTCGCAAGAAAAAGGGGGCATCGACAACATGGCGACTCTGCTGGGGATTTCTTTAAGGCTTTTACCATTTCATGTTATTTGTGACTTTATGCTTCTTTACATGTCTTTACTTGTTTTTAAGTATTTATTCTTTCTTCTACTACAAAACCGACTTGCCTCTTCGTTTCTTTTCTTTAATGTTTTCCTTTATCGCTTTCCTTAAATGCTGTTGTAAATTATGAGAAACTATTATAATTATTACTTTATGAATGTGGAAATACATGACAACTTGTTAGTTATTTTAATTGCATTTTTAAACATAATATTCCACTCGTGCCAAACAAAATTCCATAGCAATGCTTATAATGAGTGGTTGCGCCCTTCCAATATTATCACCCCCTAAATTCGAAAAATGCATATTTGCGGTAAAACCGGTCGATCAACAGTGTAGTCGACGTTTCCGCGCCTTTCCCTCTTGAGTCATCCGCTCAAAGGTACCAATCTAATACCCAATAGAAACCATTTCTCTTTAAATTATGCTTGCATCATGGTCAAACCTAGCCGAGTAAGTTATGTTGTCCGCATAATGACTCTTTAAGATAGCCTTGTCCAAAGTCCACTGGGTTTCCCTGAAACCCAAACGGACCTTATCATGTTCTGTGCATTCATTCGGAGGACTAAATGCTTTTTATGCTAATTGTTGATATCAAAATAATCGAGTCTGGTGGGGGTAAGGGACTAACCTTTTGTCTTGCAGAAAATGAGGCACGAAGTCCCCAGATTTAGCATGGTCGCCAACATCCACCCCAAATTATTGAATTGGTGGGGAGATCTTCATTCCAACGATCAAGCTCTTGTCGGGAAGTATCTAGGAAACCTACATTCTCTCCTAGAAATTCAACCTAACAACAAAATTGTAGAAGCGGAAACTCTATTTTGGGATTGTGATAGGTCGGTATTTCGCTTTGGAGACATTAGGATAACACCTTTGTTTGAGGAAATAGGAGGACTAGCTGGGATACCGTTGGAAACTCCGGGTTTGCTAATGTCGAAAAATCGCAAGGTTAGGGGTTTCCTCAAAATGATGGGTCTAAAGAAGAATCCTGACTGGACATGCTTGAAGGAGTCATACATTCCCTTTGACTATTTGTATGAAAGGTACGGTCACAGCAAATCTTATCGTACTTTTCCATACGTTCGACAAGATGAGTCACTTTCGAGCCGACTTCCAGGATGACAATAGTTTATACAGGTGCCAGGTTCAACATATGTGGCATTGCAAAATTGTCTTAGGAGAAGACACCATCGAACGAGATTGCTACCATGCTGGTTGTACCCCACACTTTTTAGGCTAGTTGGAGGACAATCACAATGATTTGGGTCAGCCCGGGTTTGTTTGAGGTCACAGAATCATTGATGAAAAGGCTAAAGCACAAGTAAAATATAACCAATTGCGCAAAAGAATGCGGGAATGTGAAAACGAGCACTGTGAAATACAAGAAGCCAATAAAACACTAATTGGAGAATGGAAGGATATGGCTGTCAGCGCCAGCAAATGGCTAATCTGTTTGGAGCGAGGCATAGTGGAATTGGAAAAGAAGTTTCTGAAGAGGGTCGAAGATTGCCGGGTTGCTGAAGGAAATGAAGGCGGACATCTGGCCAGGGCTTACTTGCTGCTAGGACTGCGTGAGCTGGGAGAGCTGTTCTAGGGGGCTAACACTACCGAATTTGAGGAAGGTCCTTCTAGGACCAAATAGATAGGAGTTTTTCTTTTCCTTTAGAAAATGTAATAAGGCCTATGGCCACTAGTGACATTTTTATGTCATGTTATTTAGTGTTGTTTTGGTATTCGTCTTATTTTTCTATCAATGAAATGAAGCATTTAGCATTCTAAGTTGTGCAGATTTACTTGTTACTCGGCCTACCTCGGGCACAACGAGGTCCCCAGAATTAGGACACGCATTATATTTCCTGCACTATGTGTTTAAATATTGTCACATCTTTTCTTATAATCCTTACTAACTTGTTACCTTTTTGTTTTTACTTTTGTTTATTCCCCTCCCCAAAGGATAGTTCGTGAACTCTGGCAACATCAACATATTTTACAAGATCTAGGGGCCCTCCACCTACTCTTCCTCCCAGTCCCGTCAGGCACAAAGGCAAAAGAAGAATGGAAGATTCAAACAACTTAGCTGAACGGGTAGAGATCACTCGTAGTGCCATGGTCCCCAAGGAGAATGCCTCTCAAATAGAACAAAAGTTACTGAAGTTCCAAGAAGAGCTGGATCAAGTCCGAAATTTGGCAAGTCTATCATTTTCCATTGCGGCCCCAGAAGTTACATAGAATCCCATACCTCCACAAAATTTCCCAAACCATCCCTCTCCTCACCGCCATTACAATACTTGCCACACTCCCAACAACACTCCAATACTCATCCTGGAACCATTGAACTCCACAAATAACCACTGCCATAACCAACACAACACCCCCATCTATGTGGAAACTGTGCTGTACCCTACTCAACCCATCTCAAGCACACCCGAGTCCGATGATAAAGACTCACTCATCAGAAGTTTGGCCGAAGAGTTTAAGAAGTTGACCATCAGAATCCATGGTGTTGAAGGAAGTAAGGGAATTGAGGGGCTAAATTATGAAGATTTATGCATACAGCCCGATGTCGAACTGCCCGAGGGGTTCAAACCTCCCAAGTTTGAAATTTCTGATGGTACAAGGGATCCCAGAGTTCACTTGAGGACATATTGTGACAAGCTGGTCGGAGTAGAAAAAGATGAGAAGATCCGCATAAAGCTTTTCATGAGGAGCCTAAATGGAGATGCTCTGTCTTGGTACATTAGCCAAGACCCAAAGAAGTTGACAAACTGGGTTAGTTTGGTGTCCGACTTATTGATAGGTTCACGTTCAATATGGAAAATGCACTAGATGTGTTTTACATTCAGAATTTAAAGAAAAAACCCATAGAAATGTTCCGCGAGTATGCCACTCGTTGGAGATCAGAGGCTGCTAAGGTTCAACCTGTTTAGGGGAAGAACAGATGAACAAAGTTTTCATCCGAGCTTAGGATCTGCAATACTATGAAAGAGTGATGCTGATCGAGAATAATAAGTTTTATGACACCACCAAGCTGGGAGAAAAGATTGAAGAAGTTATAAAGAGCGGTATGGTTACAAAATTTGAAGCTTTGCAAGCCACCAACAAGGCTCTGAAGTCCGGTGGTACGCCCAAGAAGAGGGATGTAAGTACCGTAATGGTTGCACAGAGAACCAAATCACCTGTCAAATACCAAACCTACCCTATATCTCCACTTCCATATCAACCCACTCCAAATTTCCAAACACCCGCACCTTCCTACCAAACTCCACCACCTACCTATCAATTGACTCCACCTCCTACATACCAACCTGTTTCACCTAGATATTCCCCACCCGCACACGTCTACCCAGCTTTCCACTATCAATCACCTCCCCTACGCCAAAAATTCCCCAGACCATGACCAAATTTTGACCGCAAACCTCCCAAACAGCTGTTGGTTATGACACCCCTGTCCCTGCCACAGCCCCTAAAAACCTTTCCCAATGGGTCAACCCAAATAAAACCCGTGCATAGCATTCTGGAATGAAGGAGCATACTATTGATGAATGTCGCTCTCTGAAGGGAAATATCCTAGCTTTGATTGACTACAAGATCACCGTGGCAAAGAAGCCTGATCCGAATATCCACAACAACCATCTACAAGACCACAAGGGTGGAGGTGTTCATATGATTGAAATAGAGGATGATTGGGATCCCAAATGATCAATCGGTTTGATCACGGAAGGTGACAATCCAAAGAAACCAACAGTCACCCTTAATCCGATTGTAGTTCAAATTCAGCCTTCTGAAGATGCCGAGGTGAACAAGTCTATACCACTTGAGATTGAAACACCAGCTATAACGACCCGACTGGTCGTTTCGAGCCCTAGCACATCGTTCTGCAGTCTGAGACCATGAGCAGCTTCATTTCAGGATATTGACTTGTGTGTATGGTCAGAATTGAAATTCAGGAGGTTCGAAGTTAAATTTAAACGAAAATTCTCATTTCAGAAGCCTTAAACTGGAGAAAATGGCTAAGATTGGAATTTTGAGTAAACGACCTCAGAATCAAGATCTGAAGGTTCCAGCAGGCTCGTATGATGATTTCGGACTTGGGCGTATGCCCGAATTGGGTTTTTGATAACCCGGGAGTGTTTTAGCGCCTATTGTGGAAGTTGGCATTTTAGAAGAAATTTCATAAGTTTGGCTTGAAGTGCATTTCAGCGTTATCGACATACGTTTGGAATTCAGAGACTATGAATAGCTCCGTATAGTTATTCTGGAGTTGGGGGCACGATCGAAAGTGAATTCGGAGGTCCGTAGACCATTTTGAAGCCATTTGGCTAAAGATAGAAATTTAAAGGTTCAAAGAGTTTGACCCGGGAGTTGACTTTTTGATATTGGGGTCAGAATCCAATTCTAAAAGTTGCAATAGGTCCGTAATGTCAAATATGACTTGTGTGCAAAATTTGAGGTCAATCGGACGTGATTTGATATGTTCAAACATCGGAAATAGAAGTTGGAAAGTTCAAAGTTCAAAAACTCAAATTGGGGTGTAATTCATGAATTTAGCATTGTCTGCTATGATTTGAGGCCAAGAGCAAGTTCGTAATGTGTTTTGGGATTGGTTGTTATGTTTGGTTGGGGTCCCGGGGGCCTCGGGTGGATTCCGGGTGGTTAACGGATCAAAAATTGGATTATTGGAAGAGCTGAGTTTAATGGTATCTGGTATTTCCGCTTATGCGGAAATGGGACCGCAGAAGCGGCCAAGCAAAAGCGAGGAAATAACCGCAGAAGCGGTTGGCAGTGAAGGGAGGAGGGATTGCTTATGCGGTCAGGTATCCGCAAAAGCGGAGGCGCAAAAGCGGTAGGGGGCACCGCAGAAGCGAAATGGTCTGAAGGGTCGTGGGCCGCAGATGCGGTCAAGGTTCAGCAGAAGCGGGACCGCATCTGCGGAAGAAGGGACCGTAGAAGCGGAAAATGGGGCCAAGCCCAGGACCGCAAAAGCGGCCATGAATCCGCATAAGCGGAATTGCATAAGCGGTAATAATTCCGCAGAAGCGGGAACGACTGAAGGCAGAAGCTTAATTTAAGTCGTGATTTGGTCCATTTCTCTCATATTTTCATGGATTGGGGCGATTGTGGGGAGCTTCAAGGAGGGGATTTTTGCCATCAATGTTAAGGTAAGTTATTCCGACCTATTATAAGTTAAATACATTGATCATGTATGAGATTAAGCAAGGAAATTAGTGTAAATATTGGAGTTTTGGTTGGAAACCTAGAAAATTATAAAACTTGGATTTTAGCCACGATTTCAAGAATGGAAGTAGGAGAAAATTATATATTTGAGTTCCTAAGGTCATGGGTAACTTTTATCTTCGAAAAATTTCGGATTCCGGACACGTGGGCCCGAGGGAATTTTGGTCAACTTCTCATTCGGGGTTAGGAATGATTATAAATTGAGTTGTAAGGTACAGTTGAGCATATATTAATGATTTTTTATGATCATTTGCTAGTTTTGGCGCATTGTGCATTGGTTCAAGCCTTCGGAAGGATGTAGAATGCCGGTTGCGAGTCTTCGGAGCGAGTTGAGTCTCCTTTCTAATCTTGTGAGGGGGAATTTACCCCATAGGTGAAGTAAATGATTATGTGCTACTATTTGTGGGGGCTACGTATGCACGAAGTGATGAGTGTCCGTGCGTAGCTCCTATCATGCTATTGTCCGGGTAGTCTATGACCCAAAGAGCATGTTATACATGGATTATAGTGAACCCATTTATGGTTTGAACTACCTAAATCACATTGAAATTAGTAAATGAATTTCAAAGGGGTTAAACTTCATTTCTCAAAAATTGTTAAAGGAGAATTGGTTTATTTGAATAAATATTCCCCGATAAGTTCTTATTTGACTGATTGAGCATGTATTCCTGTGTGTAGCTGCGTCGCACGGATGATTCGCGAGCAGGGTATTTGTCTACTTTATGTTGACTGCGTCGCATGGATGATTCGCGAGCGGGGAAAATAGATGCATCTATTAGTTCGAGCCGTTCGACCCTCGGTAGTGCACAGTTTACATTTTTGTTGGATCGGGCCGTCGCCTCGGCATGATATGCGCATGTTTATGTTACTTACTTGAAGTACTTGATGTATTTATTGCCTTTTGTCCTGACATGAATTACTGAAAATAGAAGAAAAGAAATCCTGAAAATCCTTTGCTAATTATTAAAGGTGTTTACCTGTTTTACAGCTTTGTGAACTAGAGCATGCTATATAAATCCATGAATTCCTCACGTTTTAGTATATTATTATTGGACCATTAGTAAGTGTCAAAGTT
>MU716076.1:141142-174454 GCA_026770625.1 Nicotiana glauca
GTGTCAAAGTTGACCATCTCGTCTCTACCCCTTCGGGATTAGGCGGGACACTCACTGAGTACACGTTGATTACGTACTCATACTACACTTCTGTGCATTTTTGTTGCACAGGTACTTGATGCATTTGCAGCCTATTGGGCGCAGATACACGGATGATTTGGGGACTATATGAGTTGTAGTATGCAAGACGGCCCGTAGCTCTTAAAAGTCCTTTCTAATATCTGTATTTCTTTTCTGTCCATTGTATTCCGGACGGATGCTGTGTTTTATTTTATGTCTTTATCAGTAGTTGCTCATGCACTTGTCACACCGGGTTTCTGGGATGGTTTCGGTAAATCTTTGTACCAATTGGTTTTATTTAAGTTTGAATTCAGGAAAATGATCTTATTATATGTGAAACAGAAGGAAAAACCGTAGATTTTCAAAAAGTATTAAAAGAGGAATTTATTGATGAGTTAGTTGGCTGGCCTGACAAAGGTGTCCAGCGCCACCACGACCCTTAGTGGATTTTGGGTCGTGACACTAGCCTCCGCAAAGATGCCAACACCAATTGAGGTCGAGTTTGGGCCCCAAAGGCGCCTGAGCCATTTGAAGTTGCTGTACTACATTCCGAAGCAAGGGTGCCAATTCTAGTAGCAATGACAGCTGTAAAACCATTCTATACAAAAGCATTACCATGGTACTACACAGCCGAGACAAGAAGGAAAGGGAAGGCTAAGTTCGGGGAAACAGTTGCAGCACAGGGTAAGATAAGAACCGGTAGGGTTTATACCCCAGAACACTTGGATGAGTTGAATAAGCAGACATCTGGCCGATAAGCCACCATTGAAACCGGGCCCGATAATCTCTGGAGAATGATACAAACCAAGAAATACTCGGTCATTGACCATCTGAACAAAACACCGGCCCAGATCTCTATCCTGGCTTTGCTATAGAGTTCCGATGCACACAAAATGCCTTGTTGAAGGTGCTGAGTGTGGCATATGTACCAAGTAACATCACTGGAGGAGAAATGGCAAACATGGTAGGTCAAGTGTTGAAGAGTCACAAAATCACCATCCATGAGGATGAGCTGCCACCGGAAGGATTGAGTCACAACAAGGTATTGCACATCACTGTGCAATGCGAAGATTATTTTATTACCAGGATCTTGGTCGATGGAGGATCCAGTATCAATATTTGTCCATTGGTAACACTCAGGACATTAGGATAGACCTAAGTCCAACCTGGACAGACCGAAATCATCAACCTGGGAGATGTAAAAGACATCAAAGAAATGCGAATCAGCGTTCACTTGTCACCGTCAGAGAAGAAAGAATATACAGAGTTTCTAAGAGAGTATAAAGACATATTTTCCTGGTAATACGATGACATGACTGGTCTGAGCACATGCATTGTGGCTCACAAATTGCCGACTGATCCGGCCTGTCCACCAGTGAAGCAGAAGCTCAGGAAGTTCAAGCCAGATATAAGTTTGAAAATCAAGAAAGAGGTCACTAAGTAGGTCAAAGCTAAGGTTCTCAGGGTAGTGGAATATCCAACATGGTTAGCCAACATTGTGACAGTACCGAAGATGGATGGGAAGGTCAGAGTCTGCGTCGACTATTAGGATGTCAACTGAGCTAGTCCAAAAGATGACTTCTCCTTGCCGAATATACACATCTTGATTGATATCTGCAGCAAGCATGAGCTGCAGTCATTCATTGATTGTTTCGCTAGGCATCATCAGATATTGATAGATGAAGAAGATGCTGAGAAAAAAACTTTCATTATGCCATGGGGAATGTATTTCTACAAAATGATGTCGTTTGGGTTAAAGAATGCAGGGGCCACCTACATAAGGGCCATGACCTCTATTTTCCATGACATGATACGCAAGGAGATCGAAGTGTATGTAGAAGACGTCATCATTATTTCCAAGAAATTTGTTTATCACATGGAAGATTGAAGGAAGTTCTTCAATAGACTGAGAAGGTACAACCTGAAATTGAACCCCGCAAAATGTGCATTCGGGGTTCTAGCTGGAAAATCGCTTGGGTTCATTGTGAGTCGCCGGGGGATAGAATTGGATCCATCAAAGGTCAAATCTATTCAATAATTACCACCGCCAAAGAACAAGAAGGAAGTAATGAAGTTCTTGGGGAGACTTAACTACATCAGCCGGTTCATAGCAGAATCTACTGTCATCTGTGGGCCAATCTTTAAGATGCTGAAGAAGGATGACGCTACCAAATGGACTGACAACTGCCAAAAAGCCTTCGACGGAATCAAGGAGTACCTGTCAACACCTCCAGTTTTGGTTCCGCCCGAGCCAGGTAGACCCCTTTTACTCTACCTTGCGATACTAGATGGAGCGTTTAGTTGTGTTCTGGGGTAGCATGAAGAAACGGGGAGAAAAGAGCAGGCCATCTATTATCTTAGCAAGAAGTTCACCACGTACGAGGCCTGGTATTCTCTGTTGGAATGCACCTGTTGTGCCCTGACTTGGGTAGCTCAGAAGTTGAGGCACTATTTCTGTGCTTACACTATGTACCTCATATCAAGAGTGAATCAGCTGAACTACATCTTTTAAAAGCCCATGCCCACTAGCAAGCTAGCCAAGTGGCAAATCCTGTTTAGTGAATTTGACATTGTCTACGTAACTTAGAAAGCAAAAAAGGGACAAGCATTGGCAGATCATCTTACCAAGAATTACGTGGACGGAGAATGAGAACCCTTAAAGACGTATTTTCCTGATGAGGAGATTTATTTGTAGGAGAAGACATTCCAGAATCCTATTATGGTTGGAGGATGTTTTTTGATGGAGCAGCAAATTTCAAAGGAATTAGCATAGGGGCAGTCCTAGTATCAGAAACCGGTCGGCATAATCTAGTATACGCCAATCTCAGGTTCCCCTGCACCAACAATATGGCCGAGTATAAAGCTTGCATCTTAGGGCTCAAGATGCCCATTAACATGAAAGTCCAAGAGTTGCTAGTGATTGGAGATTCAGATTTGCTTATATATCAGGTCCGAGAAGAATGGGTGACCAAGAACTCCAAGATACTCCCGTATTTGCATCATGTACAAGAGTTGAGGAAGAGGTTCATAAAGATAGAATTCTGGCATGTTCCCAGAGTCCAGAATGAGTTTGCCGACGCACTGGCTACCCTATCATCTATGATTCAACATCCGTATAAGAACTTCATAGACCCTATTCCAGTTAAGATTCATGATCAGCCAGCTTACTGTGCTCATGTCGAGGAAGAAGCAGATGGAAAGCCCTGATTTCACGACATCAAGGAATATTTAGCCAAAGGAGAATATCCAGAGCTTGCAAATGCTAGTCAAAAGTGCACACTTTGGAGGTTATCCAATAATTTTTTTCACAGCGGAGGAGTCTTGTATAGCATGATTTGGGATTATGAAGGTGTGTCGACGCAAAGAAAGCATCTAAATTGCTAGAAGAAGTCCATGCTGGGACCTGCAGTCCATATATGAACGATTTTGTCTTAGCCAAGAATACTCCGGGCTGGATACTTTTGGATGACTATGGAAATGGACTGCATCCAGTATGTCCGAAAGTGCCATCGCTGTTAGATACATGCAGACATGATAAAGGTGCCTCCAAACGAGTTTACTGCAACAAGCTCATCATGGTCGTTCGCCACCTGGGGAATGGATATTATTGGACTAATCGAAACTGCCGCATCAAACGGGCACATGTTCATTCTAGTGGCAATTGATTATTTCACCAAATGGGTTGAAGCAGCATCATACAAAGCAGTGACTAAGAAAGTTATGGAAGATTTTGTCCGCGACCGTATCATTTGTCGGTTCGGAATTCCAGAGTCAATCATTACTGATAAAGGCTCCAACCTCAATAGTGATTTGATGAAAGCAATGTGTAAAACCCTCAATATCAAACACAAGTATTCTACAGCCTATAGACCTTAGATGAATGGAGCCGTAGAGGCCGCCAACAAGAATATCACGAAGATACTAGGGAAAATGATAGAGAAGCATAAGCAGTGGCATTAGAAGTTATCATTTGCTTTATTGGGGTACCGCACCACGGCTCGCACATCAACCAGGGTAACTCCCTATATGCTGGTTTATATTATAGAGGCGGTCATTCCCACCGAGGTAGAAATTCCTTCCTTAAGGACCATACATGAAGCAGAACTTGACGATGCAGAATGGGTAAAGAGTCGTTACGAGCAGTCAACTCTTATAGATGGAAAAAGAATGAATGTAGTTTGCCACAATCAGCTTTATCAAAATAGGATGTCTAGAGCCTTCAACAAGAAAGTCAAACCCAAACGGTTTACACCGGGGTAGCTGGTGTTAAGGAAGATTTTTCCATATTAGGATGAGGCCAAAGGGAAGTTCTCTCCCAACTGGCAGGGCCCGTACATGTTTCACCGGGTTCTAACATGAGGAGCCCTCACACTTGCACAAATGGACGGAGAAGTTTCGCCAAAGCTGACCAATTCAGATGTAATCAAACGATACTATGTGTAACCATTTATGATCTCATTATGTAATTTGAATTACGTCTGACCTAATTCCTGTTTAAGAGGGGATACGTGTCATGCCCCAAATCGAGGGACATGACCGGCGCCCGACCGGGTAGCCCCAGTCAAGCGGACCTGGGTGCCTTTCCTAACCCACGCGTTACCCCTGTATTTTTCATCACTTATTAACCAAAGTATTAAGCAGTTTATAATTGAAATCACACTTTTTCAGACATTCACAACATGCTTAACTACTTAACAAATTTACAACTTACAAGGCCCGACATATAACTACACAAGTCCATAATCCCACGTTTTCTGTATACGGAGCCTCTAAGATGTGATAGGGATAATACAATACTTGCCGGACCAAGGCTCCGCTATACCTTACACAAAACCAAAATAAGACTCCAAAAAAATAGAAGTGGCATGAGCCACGCAGGGCCCCAGAGGAAAGGGGCTCACCAAACGGCCAGTGGAAGATGAAGGAGTGCTACTGCCGATGAACTGAAGTACCTGCTACGAATCCACCTACAATCATTACACGAATGTAGCGCCCCCGGCAAAAAGGGACGTCAGTACATTGGAATTGTACTGGTATGTATGAACAATCTTTATCCCAAATAAACTCAAGCCATAAACAAGTAAGTCACAGTAATAAAAACAACAAACCAATACATAAGAGTTAACAAGTCAAGCCAACCAAGTTTTCAACACCTAACTTTGTTTCAAGTAGATCTCAAACCATATACAAGTAGAAAACAACAATAGAAGCAACAACCAACACACATGGAAGGCACAATCAAGCCAAACAAAGGGACAATCAGTGCCCCACAGATTTCAAACTCTCCTGCTGTCCCCTTTAACAATTTCTCATCAATGATTTCACCATTGGTACACATATTGATTTCAATGGCGATTTCGATCTCATACCACCCTTATCACCTCGTCCACCCTTATTACCTCGGCCACCCTTATCACTCCAACCCATAGTTATCATATTGTGCTGCGGCGCGCAACCCGATTCCACCGTACAGTTTTCAAATCACAACAATCACAACAACAACCAAGAACACTTCACAACGATCACATCAAAAACAGTAATCAATTTGCAAAGATCACAACAACATTTCACTTAGGAGTCACAACAATGATTCGCAAGTGTTCCCATAACCATCAATACTATTTCTGTTGGATTCCACAGTTCACAAGAGTTTCACGTTANTACCACCATTTTTCCCAATTTCGTCATTTACAATTTCTTTTTTATCATTTGTTTTCCAACTCTTACCACATAACTTTTAACCAAACCAAATCAAATCATCACCCAGCAAAACAATCACAAGAGTCTCACAACAATTCATATAGCTATCACATACCATTTATTTGCACACCAAAACAGGGCGATTTCACAAGGATCAAAGTTAGCCATACATACCTGGAGTCGAATTTCCTTTCTTTTTCTTTTATCTCCTACTTCCAATTCACCCAATAATCTAGCAGCGTCAATCTAGGTCACAAGTTACACATATATCTTAGAATCGAAATTCACAATTACCATCCGAGCTTATTTGGGTTATCGAGTACCGCCCCTTACTTCTACCCATTTCCATCTTACTAAATTTCAAGTATAAAGAACATGCATGAGTGTCTAACTTCCATTTTCAAGAGTTAATGCATGAAAATCCCTCTTTCTATTAAAATCTGAGAATCAAGGAAAAAGGGGTTAGGGATTTTACCTTTAGAAATTGAGATGAAGACACTAGCTTAAGAATTTTTTTCGGACCAAGCAATTTAAGAAACGATTTTTGAAGAAGATGAACTTTTCCCTCAAGAATCTCTCCTCCCTCTCTCTTATTTTTTTTAGAGAATGTGTAAAAATGAGGGGTTAGGGCGTTATATTAGAAAAGGGGTCGGGTTTTAAAATTAGAAAATAGAAGCCCGGAGTGAAATCTGCAGTCGCATCTGCGATCGCAGAATCAACATGCGGTCCGCAGAATAGACCGCAGAATTGCTCCCCAAAAACTAAATGTTCTGATTCGATCTGCGATAAGAATGCGGTCCGCATTCGTGTTCTGCGATCGCATAATGCGCCGCAGAATTGATCTCATTTTTAACTTCAATTTTTGAAAAATCTTCTGTTACATTCTGCGGTAGGAATGCAGTCCGCATTTCGATTCTGCGATCGCAGAATGGACCGCATCTTTGACATCATCTTAGACCAATCTTCTGCTTCACTCTGCGGTAGGAATGCGGTCCGCATTTCGATTCTGCGATCGCATTCTTGACCGCAGAAATGACAATTTTTTGGAAAAATTTATTCCTTTGATTTTTAAAGCTTAGATCACCACCGAGGGTCCGAACCGCGGCGAGCTAATTCTACACATTCCTATCACAATATTCGGACCTTGACACTATGAGCTACTAGGTTTTAAGCACAAAATTTTACGGGGCCTTACAATACGTAGGCAGCGTTATGGGTTCGATCACAATTCAACAAAATCTTCAATTCCCCTCGCAATTGGAAACTGGGGTAGAATTTTGAGGAGGACCCTCAAAATTCCGAAGTAACTTTAGACGATCATCGCAAGCAACCGTCAGAAGCAGCAGCCCAGTAAACTGGGGTAGAATTTCGAGGAAGACCCTCAAAATTCCAAAGCGAGAGAGGTTGCAATGTCCTAAACCATGTCACAGTCATTGGTTCATATAAAACTATTTAATAAATATATATACATATGTCATATATTTAACAAACTCATGCATGTTTATAATCGGATTTGCTTTGTTTAGCAACGCTACCCCAAGGATACCCACAGTATCACCAAATCAGAGCCAAACCAATGCAGCGGGGTCACAAACTGACCATTCCCTTTACAAAACTCACGATTTTTTTTCATTGGATGCAGGCACCCAAGTCACAAGCCTATATATTACGCACTCCTACTGCTCAGGAATATGACTCTCGAAATTATCGCTTCACAACCACTATCCGCATACAATATCCCCAGTAGCCACAATATCATAATCAGCAACCGACTATCAGCCATCAGATAAGAAATATTTTACTGTTCATCTTTCATCTTTTGCATAAGGCTACTATTCTGCCTTTCGAGGTTAAGATCTACCTCCATTTGCATTTCCTGCATTACATAAGGCTACTATTGTGCCTTCCAAGACTAAGCTCTGTCGCCATTTTCATTCCCCACATTGAATAAGGCCACCATTCAGCCTTCTGAGGTTAAGCTCTGTCTCCATTTGCATTCCTCGTATTGCATAAGGATACTATTCTGCCTTCCGAGGTTAAGCTCTACCTTCATTTGCATTTCCCGCATTACATAAGGCTACTATTCTGGCTTCCGAGACTAAGCTCTGCCTCCATTTGCATTTCCCGCATTACATAAGGCTACTATTCCGCCTTCCGAGACTAAGCTCTGTCTCCATCTGCATTCTTCATTTTAATCCTGCATCGGCTGAAAGATCGCCATTTTATTTACATTTTTTGCATGGCTGAAATATCGCCACTTCATTTAAATCTTGTATCGGCTGAAAGATCGCCATTTTATTTACATTCTACATGGCTGAAATATCGCCACTTTATTTAAATCCTGCATCGGCTAAAAGATCGCCATTTTATTTACGTTTTGCATGGATGAAATATCGCCACTTCATTTAAATCCTGCATCGGCTGAAAGATCGTCGCCTTTATTTACGTATTGCATGGTTGAAAAATCGCCACCTTTATTTATCTCTTGCATCAGCTGAAAGATCGACATCTTTATTTACATATTGCATGGCTGAAAGATCGCCACCTTTATTTATGTCCTGCATGGCTGAAAGATCGCCACCTTTATTTGTGTCCTGTATGGCTGAAAGATTGCCACCTTTTGCACTCCATGGGCTGAAAAATCGCCAAATTATCCGAGGGCATCATTGTTCGGAGGCACCATATTCATAGCCAGAGAACGTCATACCATGGCCTGAGGACCCATTTTTATTTTTTGCATATCATTATTCAAAGGCATCATGGTTCGGAGGCATCATCTGCATAGCCCGAGAACATCATTTCATAGCCTACGAATCCTTTATTATATGCTCCATGGACCAGGACATCATGGTCTGAGGACGTCATCTCAACCGTTATAAGACAACATTCATGGTCCAACGGGAACTTGCATCACGTTTAAATTTATGAACAATATATGCGATCGTGTTGCTTATCTGTAGGTAAACCGGCGAGCACCGACTATCCTAGCAGGAGCGATCTCGTGCTGGTTCCCGCAGCCCTACTAAACTCATAATCACCACCCCAACCCAAATATCTCGTCCGTCCTTGAAAAATCTCCATCGGCATGTTCCGCCGACGGATCCCGAACTACATATGACCTGATTCCTGTAAGACCAGGGATATGTAGGCATCTCAAGAACCAGAGCATGGCCAATCACTTCAAACCATTCTGTTCGATCAAAATTGGCCATCATATCTTTACCCGAGAACTCTTCCATCCTTCCCGGGTAAAGAGGGGCAGCTGTTGATACCCAATTTTTCCCTATGAATTTTTTTACATACAAACTACTTTCAAAATAACCTAAATATGCATATATAAGCATGCCTAAGGATTTTAGTATTTTTTCCATTTTTTTTAAAGATTTTTAAATCAATTTATTGTCCATTTTAGCAGTACAAAATCAGTAATTATTCCTGAAATCATCCATTTTGTTGAACAATTTATTTTATTCCCACATTTATACCAAAATATAGCTAAGGCTATTTTTGTACATTTTTACAACTTTATTTGGTTTTTTAAGGTCTAATTGCTTATAATTGCAATTCTAGCCTACTTTGGGGATTAATAGTCTTTTGTAATTGTAAAATTGGTCCCAATATTTTTTAATTAATATTTATATATTTAACTGACTCAATACTTTTAATTTGCTTTTAAAATCATTTATTATTATTATTTTTAAAATAAAAGGAAAAACTATCTATTTAACATTTAACCTCATTTTATTTCAATTACAGCCTATTTACATTTCAATTTTAGCCCTCAATTGACCCACTCCTAACCTCAATTGGACCGGCCCACTTCCAATTTTTACCCAACCCCTTAACCCATTTATTAACCCGTCCAAATTTGCTTTCAATCCAGGCCGTTGATCATTTTGATCAACAACCACGATCACCCCTTTTCTTTTTAATTCAGCAACCATACCTTAAACCCCTCATTTCGTTTGATCCACCGCCTTCAAACACTCTCCTCTCCCAAAACTCTCTCGAAGGTTCTTCAGAACCCTAATCGTCTTCGACCCTTTTCCTACCGTACTTTCATCGGAATCCATGGCTTCTTAGGCCATGGATGGTATGCACACACTCCCATCCACCATTAGACCATGGGTATTCAAAGTGTTGAGGTCTGACCTCAATTTTTCTCTTTCAAATCTTCGCAAAGCTATAGTTCTATGGCCTCTCCGGCCTGTGCTCCGGCATATTCAAGCATTAGGGGCATGATTCTACCTCTCCGACTCAGGATCGGGCTTTCTTCCGAGCCTTTCTCTTTCTAGGGTTTATCCGAAACCCTAAGCTATTCGAGGTTTTTTCTCTATTTGTTTTCTTAGAACTATGTTATATCCATGTTTTACTTTCTTTCAAAGATTGCTTCTCTTTGATTTAGTGTTTCTAAAAGGTTTCAAAATATCTTTCTGATTCTTTTCTTTATATGTGTTTGTCTATATTATGCTCGTGTGTTTTCTTTTCTACCATGCATGCGTTGTTCTTCTGTTTTCTTCCTACTATGCATTACTCTCCTGTACTTTGTATTTTACTGTGCCTTTAGACTAAGCTCGCATGTCAATGTTTGTTATGTTTCTTTATCTGTTCTTTGCTATACTTTTCAGTATTCTTATATTGTATGTGTTCCTACTGAGTTCTTAAGTTTGTTTGCCTTTACTGAACTTCTGTTTGAGTTCTAAACATGCTTCTTTTACTGTTTCTTAAGTTTACATCACTTCTTCTCTCTTCTGAACTTGCTTAAATTCCGAGTTTTTCTCAAACATGTTCTTTATGTTTTCAAACCTGCTACAATGTCTGTTGGTTTCTCATGAGTCTCTGAGAGAGACCTCTGAGTTTGTTTCAATGGCTTGCCTTCTCATCTTTGTTCTGATTCGAGTGGAAAACCCAAGGATTTGGGGGTTTCTTTGGCAAGTTCGATTTTGTATTTGGACTGGGGTTCTACTTTGAAACCCTGAACTCTCAGACTCATTTTGAGTCTATAAATTAGATCAGAACCTTTGTATGACTTTTTCTATGATAGTCTTTTCTAATCACCATGACAACTCCTTCTTGTTTGATATTTGTGTGCTTTATATATGAGAAATTATTCTTTTAAAAAAGGTTTTGCCAATTATTGATTGATTTTGAATTCCTTTTAATAAGGTTCGATTGATTGTTATTGATTTTCCTTAAGTAAAACACTTTCCTCTCTTTTCCTGACCTGGTTCGTTCGAACAAAGCCTGCAATTTTGATTTTACTGACTGTTTGAGTGATTCCCTTTCCTTATTTTCACAAATCGTGTACCACCAGACTTTTGCCTTAAATAAACTCCTGTGTATTTACCCTTTTTGTGTTACTTTAGAAAAGATTTCAATCAAATTATTTCCTTAATTGTCTTCTACCTGTTTGAAATCTAAATCCCATAGCTAAAGGGAGACTTTATGTGATTGATTGCAATACTTTTACACACCTTCAACTTACATTACTCACCTCACGCTCTCAATTTCAATACTTTCGCGTTCTCCTCTGAGTTTCTTCTGGCTGTTTGCTTCCAATTTGGGCTTTACTATTACTTTTTCTCTACTTATTTCTGAAACTGGTATATCCTAATTTAGTTTTAGCCATCATACCAATGTGTTTATTTACAACTTCTGCAATCCTGTTTACTTTACTGTCAATGCTCAGTGATTAATCTATATGTTATTATCTTTGCACCTGTTTTCTGCTGTGAATCCCTAAACCCCTATTCCTCTGTATGTGTTTGAGTTAAGGTTCGGGCATGACAGTATCCAAATTGCTGCTCATGTTTGGACATGATCCTTAACGGATCCTAACTCCCATACAAATGTGGCTAACAGGCTGGTTAGGGGTGTTCTAGCACTCCTAATTGCTGGGTATGACCACCAGCCTGCCATGGCCTTCCCAGAATCCCCTCTATTGCACTTACACGCTTTCCTAGTTTCTAAGTTCTGCCCTTCTCCTATGAGAATTTATTTGGGACCTTAAGTTCCCTGTGAACTTGGACATTTGAAGGCTGGCCATTCCACACTGTACTTTAATTCAATTCTGCAACTTATTTGAGTGTAAGCACTCCTCGGAGTTCGTGAATGTCTTGGGAACTCTGACAGACCCCAAAATGAGAAAGGCTTTTGAAATCTGATCCTTGGAGTTGGTTTATTTCATATTTCAGACCAGGAGTCTAAATTAGGATCTCCTTGGTTGTACTTTAATTTCTGATGTAATTTTACTTTCTTTATTCATTCTGAGTTGTAATAATTTATAATAACTTATGGGGTTTATAGTGAAAAGGGGAGAGTTACTCAAGTATGCATGCGGGTAGACATCATGTTCTTAGGTATTTATTCCTGCAATCACATCATGCTTTTCATTTATGCATTCCTGCCTATAGTTCTGTACTTATGCATTTCACATAGAAACCCTGCCTATAGTTCTGCACTTATGCATTTCATATAGAAATCCGGCCTAAGATTTGCACTTATGCCTTTCATATAGAAATCCTGCCTAAGTTCTGCACTTATGCATATATAGATACCATGTCTTTAAGGTTATGCATATATAGATACCATGTCTATAAGATCCTGCACTAATATAAATACCATGACTGTAGGCTTCTGCATTCTTGCATCATATAGATAACCTGTCTATAGGATCTTTTAAACTCTACATTTACATCTATCATCAGGAAAACAATATATAAGTTTTAAAATAACAAAATTGCATTCTAGATACCATGCCTATAGGACTCTCGCACTTCTATAAACGTTTTAAAACCAGTCACGCCTAGAAAGCATGTCTATATGGGTAATCAACTAAATCTGATTCAAGCCTAAAATCAGTAATATTGATACTCATTTGCATAACTTATGTTTGACTATAATCAGCAAGATTTCTCTAAAATCAGTATACTTTCGCATTGCTAGATATCATGCCTATAGGTCTCACCTAGGCAAGCTATTAGGTAATTGATTAACTACACCAGTCTTTAATAATTACAACCAGCAGGAAGACCTAATTTGGATTTCTTATCTAAAATATGTGATAGATTAGCCATGCCTTAACGTTTTAAGTTTAATTAAAGACTTAATTAGTATTTGAAAGACATGCTGAAATTACATGTTCTTTATGTTTTAAGGAGGTTTATTTGAGCCTTGTTTGTTATATGCTTCCCCATACTTGTCATGAATGTTTTGAATGTTGCCTTAGACTTTTATCCTTTTTCAACTCTAAAAGCCAATTCCCCCCCCCCCCCAGGACTAGTAGTCCCTAATACCTCCGGGGCTGATAGGATTGGGACGAGTAATAGCATGCAATAAGTAACGAGACCATTCCGCGATTTAATACCTTAATGGGGTGGGTAAGGGTAGACATGGATATGATGACCACGTGTATAAATGGTTACCGGGTGTTGTGTGGGGTGATCTATGTTATTTATAAACCTAGGACCCCCTTCCCTTTTTACTTGTTTACTTTTCTTTTTTTTTAAAGAATTTTAAATCTGTTTAGTTTTCAATTTCTTTAACTTCTTTTTTCAATTACTCGCACTAATTATGCAAAATCCCCTTTTACTTGTCTAATTTTTCACTACTATTTTCTTCCATAAACTTCCCCTATTTCACTTCTTTTTTTGATTACTTGCATCAATTATTTGACCCCTTTCCCTTTACCTGTGTGTCCTCCTTTCTTTTAATTATAAAACTTCCTTCTTCTAAATTTGAGCATTATTTAAGCCTCTTGTACTTCAGTTGTTTTCAACCATTATGTGAAAGCTACATATTATTTACAATGCTTACTTGTTTACTTGTCATTTGTACTTAAAGTCACAATTATAGCATGGCCGGGAACCAAACTAGTGGATCTTGAGGGGTGCCTAACACCTTTCCCTCGAGATAATTTCAAGCCCTTACCCAATTTCTGGTTTCCTAAATCAAATTTATTCTTAGTGTCCTAAAGCACTTAATCATTAGGTGGCGACTCTTCAATTGCAAATCCAATTTCCATAAGGAAATGAGTTGTCCGCCCAAATGTCATAAACCCGATTTCGCGAGAAAAAGTGGGCATCGACAGGCGTAATTTAGGTTATTTGAGAAATAAGCGTAACTACTTTGGTCCAAACTTGTGAATATTTGTGTAACTATTGTTCTAGTATAATTGTGGATAACTGTTGTTCTAGTATAATTATGGCTTCTTGTATAACTGTTATTCTAGTATAATTGTAGATATATGGCAGATTGATACTATAGTTGTTTTCATTTTGTTGTTAGTATATTTTCATGTGACATGTCATATTATGATGTTTAGTGGCTTCTTAATTTCTTGTTTGCTTTTATATATATTATGTTTTAGTTACTTGATATTTATTAGTTTCTTAATTTTTTTATATAGCATGTTTTATGTTAGTGGTGATGTCCTTGGTTTTCTTTATACCACGATTCTTTTTACAAGGATGCCAATTTTCTTATTGAACCGGGTAATTGTAGAAATTTTTTGTCAACTTTTCCCAATGATGGATAGATAGACAACTTTCTTAAGGGAATTGGTCTTGTAGTTTAGACATAGCTTATGTTAGTTTAGGAAGAATAAATGGTTTGAGTTGGGGTTTGTGCCCATTGACCAAGTTATGTCTTGCTTGGTACCAACATGATTTAAACATCGGCATATAAATTTTTGGTTTTTTAAAAAGAAAAATAATTGAAGTAAAGATGTCATGACTTTTAGACTCAAATTTTAGCTCTTTGATTCACTAAATAACTTCATATGCTATATACAACCTCTTTGAGTCATTAGTTTCAATTGCATTTTTGATTTGTATTCCACTTAAATGTTCATGTGCTATGTGTGGTGAAATTTATTGTGAGTTTTTTTTCATTACTTGTAGTCTAGAACATGCCTGGAATGCGCTTCAAGGCGAAATCATAGACTAACGTGGTTTGAAAAACAATATAAGGCCTTCCTTGGACAGCCATTGTGCCTTAAATATCCTATCCTTGAATATTTTCCCTAGTCAACCCATTTTGAGCCTTTGAACTTATTCTTTGGAAACCATGTTACAAACTTTATGCTTTATTCTTTATTGATCTAGCTTTTGGCACCCTACCTCCCTGAGTACTTTGAAAGTGTAAACATAGGCTAAAAGCCTAAGTTTGGGGATAAAGGTTGGAAAAGTTGTGATATGGAAGTTATTTAACAAGCTGGAAGGTAGAAAGAAAAATGAAACCTTCCTTGATTTTGAAAAGGAAAGAAAAAATAAGAATAAAAATGATAAGAAATTGTGAATAAAGGGAAAACTAGGTGTGGAATGAAAAGTGAAGAAAGGATGGAGAATATTTTCGAAGGAAGTGGATTTTAATTGTAAATTTTGTAGTGTTTGGGGAGGTTTTGAGTCACTCTATCCAAAATTGTGCCCTACCTTAACCAAAAGCCTAAACTACAACCTTTTAAGTCATAATTGATTTTGAACCAATTTATCTACATTAGTGGAGGAATACATGAAGGGCAGGCCTATGGTACTACTTGTATGTATTTGAACATCTTTTTGAGAGAGAGTTCATTCTTTCCATTTGATATCCCATTTTGTTTTGAATTAAGATTTATGAGTGTGGGATTCTCTTTTAAATGTGAGGGCACATGAGATTTGAGTTGTTAATTTAATACATTTTTCAATTGGAAGGAATGACAAAAGAAAGTTAATTGTGATAGAGAGGCAATTTTTAAATCTTTAGTTTCATGACTTGATTGCTACTTTGATTTGCATTAGTGTTTGAGTACTTGAAGTGTAATGAAGTTCATGAGAAGTGCTTGATATTCATATGCTTTGGAGTAATTGTTGGTACCAATAGAAGTCATGTTTTTGTGCTTATAGTAAACCTTTTTGGCTTGGCATGATATGGATGTATTGTTAAGTTAACTTCTTGGGAGGAAATTTTGTCGCTTTCATTGCTTGAGGACAAGCAATAGTTTAAGTTTGGGGGTTTGATAAGTTGGTATTTTACTAACTTATTGTCACGACCCAAACCCCGACTCGGTCGTGATGGCACCTCTCATAAAGACAAGTCCAAACAACTAAATCCAATTCACCTTTTTAAAACAGTTAAACATTACATAAGCAGTCTATACATGCTTTAATGATAATTATTAACGGAAGTACAACCCAACACAACCCAAATCGTGGTGTCACAAGTCACGAGAATCTATTAGATTACAAATACAACTACAAGTTCTGAAAAATAAAAAATAGGACTGATGAACGAAAAGGGAGAAAAGCGGTGCTGCAAATGCTGACAGCAACCTCGCTAAGCTCCGATAACTCTGCCTCCAATCAACCAAAGCTCGCTACCGGGTATATAAATACCTGCATCTGCACACAAGGTGCAATGAGTAAAGTGAGTACTCCAATTTAGTGGGTAATAAAGGTAAATAGCAATTAAACAGTAAAAAATCACGTAAAGCAAATCAACATGTTGTATAGAAGCAGTGTAAAATCTTCTGAGAAAAAAAAAGCAATGTAGGTGTGAAATCTTTAGAACATCTTAGCTCATTTTAAACCTCTCTTAAAAATGACTTTTTCAATAGTTATGCAAATGAATGCAAAACATTTAGTGCAAATAAGCATAGAAAATCTGCCCCTCGGTCACAAATACCATAATATAACAGGTAAAATAACAAGTACATATGAAAGATGAACACATAAAGGTTCGCCCCTTGGACAATATCTCAGAACCGTACCAGTCCCTCGAGCTCATTCTCAGAACAATATCGGCCCCTCAGGCTCACTCTCAGAAATGATATCAGCCTCTCCGGCTCACCCTCAGAACAATATCAGCCCCTCGATCTCACTCTCAGATCACAATGGGTACCCGCGCTCACTGTAGGTGCCCCTTACGGCCCAACCGCTATGTCAAGTCACCTCGTGGCATCAACTCTGGGATCTCGGCCTCACATCACTCAAGCCACCTCGTGGTGTATAAATGTATCTCAGGCCCTTGGCCTCATATCACTCAGTGTATCTTCACATCTGGCCCTCGGCCACACTCAGTCAGAAAATCATCACAAGTCCTTCGGGCATTAGTAAAATAGTAGTTCACAGCCAAAAACATCATTTAAGACTCAAAACTATGTATAAGTGGTTGAGTTGTAAAATAGTGGAAAATAGTATGACTGAGTTCAAGTAATAAGTCAAAATAGTGATGAAATAATGTTAATAATCCCTGAAGGGTTCATATAGTTGTCACGAAGCCCAAATATGGTAATCAGCCCAAATCATGATGATAACAAGTAAGTTTCAGTTAATTACGCGGTAAATTCATCAATCGGGACGGACCAAGTCACAATCCCTAATGGTGCTCTACCCCACGTTCCTATTCGGCGTGCAAGTCACCTCAACATAGCACTACGATGTGCAATCCGGGATTTCAAACCCTCAGAATATCATTTACAATCATTACTCACCTCAATCCGAGCAAAATCCTACTCTGAAATGTCATTGCCCCTTGAATCAGTCTCCAATCGACCCGAATCTAGTTACAGTTAATTCAATTCAGTTAATACTAATTATAGGAATTAATTCCACATGAAAATACTTATTTTCCAACCAAATTCGAAATTTCACTCAAAATTGCCCGTGGGGCCCACATCTCGGAACCCGACAAAAGTTACGAAATGTGAAACCTCATCCAACCACAAGTCCAGCCTTACAAATTTTTTCAAAATCCAACAATAATTCGGCCTTCAAGCCACCAAATCTTATTTTCAAATTCCTAGGCCCAAATTCCCGATTTACACCTCAAAAACTTGTAATCTAGCCGGAATATTCAATGATAATTAAATAATATTGACTAACAATGATCATAAGGGACTTACCTCAAGAATTCCCGTAATTTTTCGCTCAAAATTGCCCAAATCCGAGCTTGGAACTAAAAAAATGGGGAAAAAATGGACTGCTCGCCCTTTAATTGCCCAGAAATTTTTGGGGTACTGTTCACGCGTGCGGGTACTGTTCACGCATTACTGTTCAAGCTGCTACAAAAAAAATCCAGCAGCTGTCCAAAGCAATTGCAGCAGCTTTTCTTTTCACTAAAAAGACTCTAACTCCATCATACGAACTCGGAATTCGATGATTGTTGTTCCTATGAGTCACAAATAATAATACGAATATAGACCTTCAATCGAAACTCACTTCGGAGCTCATTTGCTCAGTTCAATACCCATTTCGCTCATTGAACAATTAACTCATATTTCGTGTCAAAAACCCAATGGCAACTTGATGAAATAAGACCAAACTTTCCAGATCACTCCTATAATTCATTATTTAAATGGTGGAAGTCTCGAAATCAAATTTTGATCTCTAGAACTAAAAATGGACCTTTGGATCATTACATGCTTGTGCTCAAAACGGCAAAAATTCTTCCAAAACTTATTCGAGCATCATGGGACCCGACTCAACATGCCAACACACCCCATAACATCATTAAAACTTGTTCCAAACTTTGGAACGCTCAAAACAACATAAAAACATTGATTTACCCTCGGATTCAAGCCTAAGAATTCCAAAACTTCCAAATTTTGAATTCGATCAAAAAGTCTATCAAACCATGTCCAAATGACCTTAAATTGTGCACACAAATACCCAATAACATAACGAAACCACATCAATTATAGAAATTCCATTCGGATCTTCGGATCAAAATCTCACCTACTAAACGGAAATCGCCAAAATATCAACTTCGCCAATTCAAGCCTAATTCTATTGTGGACCTCCAAAACAAATTTCGATCACGCTCCTAAGTCACAAATCACCTTCCGAAGCTAACCGAACCATCGGAACTCACATCCGAACCCTCTAACACACAAGTCAACATCCGGTTGGCTTTTCCAACTTAAGCCTTCTTAAAAGAGACTAAGTGTCTCATTTCTTACCAAATCCTCTCCGAACACAAACTAATCAACTTGATCATATGAAACATGGATAACGAAGCATAAAGAAGCAGATATGGTGGAAAAAGAGCGGTAACTCATGAGACGACTGGCCGAGTCGTTTCATCCTCCCCAACTTAAACAAAATGTTCGTTCTCGAACGTGCTCGGAGTTCTTACAAAAGCCAACTAATCGCTGAATAACCTTACAATGCATATACCCGGGGGTGATCCCACGTCACCCTATCTTATGTAGGTTCGATAACACACTGCAACTGATTCACAACCCAATCTAGCCCATAAACCTTAGAACCATATTTCACTTCCCGAAATCATACACAAGATCAGAACCTCACATCTATATTCAGAATAAGCCCGAACCAGCAGTAATAACCCATAGCTGCAATCTCAGGTATAATTACATAATAGACCACATAACTCAAACACTTGTAGTGATAACTTTTAATCACAGTAGCTGCACACAACACCCGAATATCGATAGAAAAACTCTTATAAACTAAATCCCATCCATTCAGTTTCATATACTACCAGTGATAACTAAAGTACGCGGTAAGCCATAACCATTTCCTATATCAACCATTCATGAAGCCGCTTGTCCTTTGGCAAATACCACATCAAATTTGTGAGCGGAACCTCGATATTATCCTTCCAACAAGCTGAAATCGAATATGTTCGTATTCATTAATGATCCCAACGATCTCTTCTAATCCAACATACTACTCTTGTGACATGACACATCAATAGAGGCCTAAGCCACAACTCGCACAATACGCGCACCAATAAGCAACAGTCTGAACATACTCAAATCATGAAAATGACTCAAATGAAATAGTTGTACTTCAAGCTCTCCGGTACCACCACAATACGAGGCTGAGAACACACGAATCAGCCCGCAAGTTCATATCTCCACATAGCTTCGCCGCAAATGCGCGATCCTATCCAAACATTGCTCCACATCAAACACCTCAAGTCACTATGCTCGAAATCGACAACCACGCACAATTTGATGTCTGGAATCAAAGCAAATCATCACACATACGATGAAGCAAATAGCTTGCATCACGCAGACCCGAAAGGACATAACCGATACGCCATTCACCGACCTACACCCAATTACTCTTTTCGCTCGACTTCCACTATGAGATTCCAATAGAACCACACCACAAGTTCCTATAACCAACAAACCATAACACCTCGCAACACAGAAAAGTACTCATAGGTCTCCCCAGATTACTAGTAAGCTCAATACAATCGAATCAACACATCCCTCAACAATATCATTTGGAGCCAACCAAGCTGTCCCAAGTTAGAACACACATCCATATGGGCCTGCCAACGAACTCCTTATCAAGGAAACCTTGGAATTGCTTCCTCAACTCCTTTAACTCTACCGGAGCCATACGATATGGCGCTCGACATCAAATCACTACCAAAATCAACAACCTTGCCTGACGACATGCCCGACCACAAGAAACATATCCGAAAATTCAGTCACCACCGCATCCGAATTAATATGAAGAGCCTCTACACTGACATCCATCACGAGAGCCCAAATAAGGAAGACAATCCTTTTCTAGTCCTTTGCTGGGTCTTCAAAATATGAAACCACTCTACCAAGAACATAATTCGTCGAACCTCTCCACTCGATCCATGGCATTTTCGGCACATCCAATAGCACCGCCTTAGTGCAATAGTATAGAATGACCCAATATGGAGACAACCAGTATGAACCAAATATGACATGCAAAATTTAACATACCAAGAAACAAAAGATCCTCTCAGGTATCCAAACCCCCGATAGTCACTAAATAGGGCTGATACATGCGACCCATAACCACAATATAGCCTGAACATGAGAACTCCCAGTCTCCAACTCCATATAGCACACGAGTCACCATACCTGATCCCAGTCATTCCATGAGAGATACTCTAAAATTCCTCTACGCAACCAAGCAAACTCAAATATCAATAGTCGATTTAACAAGAAAGTGCCGCAATACTACCAAAAAACCATCAACTTAATCACATTTCCTTTTTCTGAAATGTATACCTTCGCCAAATCACTCCCATTAGCAATACCATTTCCTTTATAATCTAAAGACCATTCCCGTAATCATCTAAAACTACCCGCGCTGCTTGAGAATTTTATGACCTTCCGCTCAGAACTAAACCGCAACGTTACACACGTAAATTCTTAATCATTTACAACATACCGCGTAACCCATACCATCAAGAACTCTTCGTATTCCACTTGCAAAAAAAAAAAATTAAACCGTCAGGACTAAATCTTTCTGACTCAACCAGGCTACACATGCCATTAAGACCCACGAGCATTGTTGCGAAACGCACGTATAAACTCATTACATTGTAAACACCCAAAGAACTAATCATATTCTAACCATACCAATATAGCCTACTACCAAGTTATCCTATGTATTCGAGTTCCTTCTGATTTACCTTCAACTTGATATTCCTCCTTGCTATATATCTCAATTCCTCAACCTAGACTTACCACACAGAACCCAAGCATAAAGCCACACCATCTGAGGCTCATAAGTCATTTAATACTTTCTCAGATATTCCTACGAGCACCACGCTCAAAATGCTTTACTCTGAAGAGATTTTCCTGCAAATCAAAATCCGTTACCTTTACTGTCCTAATACTGATACATGGAATCCCATAATTAATATAGAAAATACCACAAGTCTTGACATTTTCCAATGAAACTCCGCTTCTAGCCACATACATAACTTTAGAAAAAAATACTCAATTGTTCCATGTAGAATCTTGAATGTATTAGAACTATTCTTGAGAGTCATTCACTCTTATTAAAACTGCAATTAGCCTGACCAAACGAACGGAACCACCCCTGCCTTATTATCACTCCGACATTGCAGAATATACCCTCATCCCAATATAACCTAGCGACTCCCTGCTCTATGCACCGAGCATTCTTTACCAACAACAACTTAAGACATCCCGTGATTCTCACACACCTACGAAGCATAATATAAACTTTGCCAAAATTTTCCTTCACTCGAGCCATCCTCGACCTCAATCTTCGTAAGTCATAACTGACTTACCAACATGCCCCTAACTGGGACCAACATAGCACCGAACTGTGCAATCGTCTAACCAATAGTAGACTCCCCCACTTGGCTCGAGGCCATAGATAAAGATACACCAAATAACTCATAACTCTTCTACTCTATTGATGCCATAATACCATAGTGAGATTAAACTCAAATTATTTATAAGCTTGTGAAAACATAGACCATCTGGAATTTTAACTCTTCTGAAATCTCGCATTCACTCTCACAACAGTTAAGCCCACTCTCTAAGCAATCCAATTTAGATTTCAAGACATATTATTCATCGGTAAATGAGATCTTCTAATAGACAACATAAGGACATGCAACCTTAGAACACTCCGCCGGAGATAACCCACATATTTTGCCTCCAACTAACATTTCTGTATACCTTCCACCGATACACATTACACAATCACTTAGTCTTCCTGAGTCAACTCATACCGCAACATGAAATTTACTCCACTCCCAACTAGGGAACATGAAAGGACTCTTCACATGCCCATAACTCGGGGCTATAACTCAAATCAGGACGGAAATCAAGCACCTAATAGTTCTTCTATTCTCCAGCAGACCATTCTCGTCGCCTCTATTTCGTATGGATACATGTCACAGCACTAACATTCTCATTACATACCCATCCAGCAGTCGCTTCCACTAATAGGGAAAATACCTAACATATAGATTAAAAAACACTTGCTCAAACAATCAGCACCTCGGTGCTCAAGCCATAGGCAAAGATCCGGCCTCAAGTCCTCTAGACTGGCCCAACATCAAACTCACAAAGATCACATCTCGCCCCTCAATCATGGAATCACAAGTCATCAAGGCACATCTGCTTCTGAGCGCTCATGTGCGCATACGAACTCGTGGAAGGAATATCAAGGGTTACTTTTCAAGCTGAATCAAAGGACGCACAATAAGAATTCAAGAATGTAAAGTTTTTTCTAAAGGTTCTGTAGCCTCTCGAGGATAAATACAGACGTCTCCATACCGATCCACGAGACACTACTAAACGTGCTCATGACTCGTGAGACCTATGTAACATAGGTTCTAATACCAACATGTCACGACCCAAACCCCAACCTGGTCATGATGGTGCCTCTCGTCAAGACAAGGCCAACCAACTAAACCCAATTCACCTTTTTAAAATAGTTAAGCAATACATAAGCAGTATATACACGCTTTAATGATAATTATTAATGGAAGTACAACCCGACACAGCCCAAACCTGGGTGTCACAAGTCACGAGCATTAATTAGATTACAAATAAAACTACAATATTTGAAAAATACAAAACAGGACTGATGAACAAAAAGGGAGAAAAGCGGTGCTGTGAACGCTGATAGACACCTCGCTAAACTCCGATAACCGTGCCTCCAATCAGCGAAAACCCGCTACCAGGTGTATAAATACCTGTATCTGCGCACAAGGTGCGGGGAGTAAAGAGAGTACTCTAACTCAGTGAGTAATAAAGGTAAATAACAACTGAGCAGTAAGAAATCACGTAAAGCAAATCAACATGTAGTATAGAAGCAATGTAAAACCTTTTGAGAAAAGAAAAAGCAATGAAGCTGTGAAATCTTTAGAACATCTTAGCTCAGTTTAAACCACTCTTAAAAATGACTTTTTAAACAGTTATGCAAATGAATGTAAAACAGTTAGTGCCGATAAGCACAGAAAATCTGCCCCTCGGGCACAAATACCACAGTATAACAGGTAAAATGACAAGTAAATATGAAATATGAACACATAATGGTTCGCCCCTTGGGCAATTTCTCAGAACAGAACCAGTCCCTCGGGCTTACTCTCAGAACAATATCGGCCCCTCAGGCTCACTCTCAGAAACAATATCAGCCCCTCGGGCTCACTCGCAGATCACAATGGGTACCCGCACTCACTGTGGCAATACAGACTCCGGAGGGGCCCCTTACGGCCCAAGCGCTATGTCAAGACACCTCGTGGCATCAACTCTCGGCTCTCAACCTCATATCACTCAAGCCACCTCGTGGCTTATAAATATATCTCAGGCCCTCGGCCTCATATCACTCAGTGTATCCTCACATCTGGCCCTCAGCCACACTCAGTCGGAAAATCATCAGAAGCCCCTTGGGCATTAGTAAAATAGTGGTTCTCAGCCCAAAATATCATTTAAGTCTTAAAAATGAGTAAAAGTGGCTGAGTTATAAAATAGTAGAAAACAACATGACTGAGTTCAAGTAATAAGTCAAAATGGTGAGTAAACAATGATAATAATCCTCGAAGGGTTCAAATAGTTGGCACGAAGCAAAAACATAGTAACCAGCCCAAATCATGATGATAAAAAGTATGTTTTAATACCCAACGGTGCTCCACCCACGCTCGCTATCTGGCTTGCAAGTCACCTCAACATAGTACTACAATGTTCAATCCGGGTTTTTAAACCCTCAGAATATCATTTACAATCATTACACACCTCAATCCAAGCAAAATCCTACTCTGAAATGTCATTGCCCCTTGAATCGGCTTCCAATCGACCCGAATCTAGTCACAATTAATTCAATTCAATCAATACTAATTATAGGAATTAATTCCATATGAAAATACTAATTTTCCAACAAAATCCAAAATTTAACTCAAAATTGCACGTGGGACCCACATCTCGGAACCCGACAAAAGTTACAAAATATGTAACTCATCCAACCACAAGTCCAACCATAAAATTTTTCCAAAATCCGACAACAATTCGGCCTCCAAATCATCAAATCGTATTTTCAAATCCCTAGGCCCAAATTCCCGATTTACACCTCAAAAACATGTAATCTAGCCGGAATATTCAATAATAATTCAATAATATTGACTAACAATGATCATAAGGGACTTACCTCAAGAATTCCCAGGATTTTTCGCTCAAAATTGCCCAAAATTCAAGCTTGAAACTAAATAAAATGGGAAAAAATGGACTGCTCGCCCTTTAATTGCCCAGAAATTTTTGGGGGTACTGTTCACGCGTGCGAGTACTGTTCACGCATCACTGTTCAAGCTTCTATAAAAAAATCCAGCAGCTGTCCAAAGCAATTGCAACAGCTTTTCTTTTCACTAAAAAGACTCTAACTCCATCATACGAACTCGGAATTCGATGATTCTTGATCCTATGTGTGACAAATAATAATATGAATATAGCCCTTCAATCGAAACTCTATTCAGAGCTAATTTGCTCAGTTCAATACCCATTTCACTTGTTAAACAATTAACTCATGTTTCGTGTCAAAAACCCAATCGCGACTTGATGAAATTAGACCAAACTTTCCAGATCACTCCTATAACTCATTATTTAAATTCTGGAAGTCTCGAAATCAAATTTCGATCACTATAACTAAAAATGAACCTTTGGATCATTATATGCTTGTCCTCAAAACGGCAAAAACTCTTCCAAAACTTATCCGAGCCTCATGGGATCCTACTCAACATGCCAACATGCCCCATAACATCATTAAAACTTTTTCCAAACTTTGGAATTCTCAAAACAACATAAAAATATTGAATCACCCTCAGATTCAAGCCTAAGAATTCAAAAACTTCCAAATTCCGAATTCTATCAAAATGTGTATCAAACCTCGTCCGAATGACATGAAATTTTGCACACAAATCTCAAATGACATAACGAAACTACAGAAATTCTTGGAATTTCATTCCTACCCTCGGATCAAAATCTCACCTACCAACCAAAAATCGCCAAAATATCAACTTCCCCAATTCAAGCCTAATTCTATTCCGGACCTCCAGAACCAATTCCGATCACGCTCCGAAGTCACAAATTACCTCCCGAAGCTAACCAAACCATCGGAACTCACATCCGAACCCTCTAACATATAAGTCAACATCTGGTTAACTTTTCCAACTTAAGCCTTCTTAAAAGAGACTAAGTGTCTCATTTCTTACCAAATCCTCTCCGAACGCAAATTAATAAACTTGATCACATGAAACACAAATAATGAAGCATAAAGAAGCAGATATGGGGGAAACAGAGTGGTAACTCATGAGACGACTGGCCGGGTCTTCAAACTTATCTTATCTTTAAACATCTACTTTTCCTATGTTTGAGTGATAAAAATCACGTGTTTAATGTCATTTACTTCTATTTTATAGGTTGTATGTGATTTAGAGATAATGGTGAAGAAACCAAGCAAAAAAAAAACAAATCAAAAAGAAGCCAAAAAGAGGGAGTCGCAAATGCGATATCATGCTGGTAATTGCAAAGCCAGCAGTAATGGTAATTGCTAGAAAGTCGTGGGCATTGCGAAGGAAGGCAAATCAGGCAGTCATCGCAATTGCGAAAAAGACTTCGCAAATGCGAACTCAACTAGGGGAGTCAACCTTTGCAAATGCAAAAGTGCACCGTATAGCCATACTTCGCAATTGCGAACCTTTATTTGCAAATGCGAAAATCGAGCATCAGACCTGGGCAGTTCTGGAATTTCACATTTTTGAGCCCAAACCCTTTAATACCCAAACCAACTCATTTGTAAAAAATTTTTCGCTAATATTTGGCATATTTTCAGTTCATAGACTTAGAGAGAACAAGTCTTGAAGCTAGGGTTTTGCATACATACTTGGGTCTTGAAGATTTCAAGATTGTGGTTGAGGATTTCTTACACATTTATGTTTATTTCTTCATTTTCTTGCTTTTTATTGAATATTTAAGTGTGTAGTATTTATTTCAAACACTTGAATCTTGTTTATGGAAATACTCATATTTAAAGTGTGGATTAAATATCTTCTTGTGCTTATGTATTGAATGATTTTTATCTTTTTATGAAGTGAGTTAATGTTTCTTTAATTATTATTGTTCTTTAATGTTTCCAAAGGTATTAGCTAACCCTAGGAATCTCCCATTAACTCTGAATTAAATTTGGAAAACATAATTTGGGGTTGGAAAAGATTAATTAACAAGAACTTGAGGCGTTAACCCTCATTTTATAGATTCTACCTATGGATAGGATAGAACTACTTGTAGCAATTTCGGATGTGCTTAATCTCTTAATTATTTTAGGGATAATTCAATTAGGAAGTCTTGTTAGTCTTCGGAAGAATCTAATTAAGAATTATTATCCATGGCTAATTAACGTAAACTCGCTCATATTTGTAATGTCGTGAAATACATTGGATTGTTACTTGACTGTAATTGCCGATGCATCCATACTTGTAGCCATTTATCATTTTACTTGCTTTCTAGGTTAGTTTACATTTCCTCATTTAGGTATAAACACTTTTTAAACCAAATTCATAGTGTTTGGCATTGTGCGATAAGAGATAATTCTCTTACATTCCTAATCGCCTATATATTGTTCTCTGTGGGTTTCGATCCTGACTCATAGTTGGGTAAATTAGATTGCATGCGACCGTGTCCATTTACTTTTTAATAGTGGATTTGGACATCATCCATGGGCGCCTGCCATTACAACAAAACAGATAAAACAAAAGAAACTTTTCTGCCCTAGTTTGGTACATGGGCATATCTGTGAGTGTTAATCGAATCTTGTTACCTAAAAGAGCTCTAAAAATTTAAAATCTAAATCCCAGTATCCAGGAAGGGCCCTGAAAACATCAAATTAAATATCATCTTAAGAGTGACAACTTCAAAGCTAAATTATATTTCCTAAAGGTAGAACTTACGATAAATCCTGTTATTTATGAAGGTCTTGAAATTTAACTAGGTCCCATATGTAGGAGGGTCCTGAGAACTTTTAAAATTAAATCCCATTATCCAGGATGGCCTTGAAAATTTTAAATTAAATCTACTTATCTATGAGTGTCCTGAAAAGCCGGGAATGAACTTACCTGAGCCACACTCTCTTCCTGGAGGATCTCTGCAAAACGAACAAAATTCCTTTCCCCTGAACCATGCTTTCCGAATGGAGGGTTCTTGCATATCCAACAAATTTCTTTCCCCTTCTCAAACCGCCTTTGTGCTAACATAATTTGGGCACGACGCTTGAGAAATTCAAGCTTCCAAGATTTGATTTGGACATAGTCTTCGTCCCTGTTTCAAACAAAGAAAACTTGTGAGTTTAAACATGGTGGTTGGTTTGTGGCCCTGACTTTGAGGGCGATTGCTCCTTCACTTCCCATGATAACTTTGATTTAAACTCGAAAGACCTTGCTTGTTTATTGACCAACCACTTTCTATGTCACCCTTATCACCGAAGATACCTCTGATTCGTCCAAACCCAAACCCTCTATTTGTTACATTTTGCTTATGAATTGACATATATCGAACCTTTATGTTTCACATGAATCCTAGAGCACGTTGATTGTTACCAACTCAATGCGCGTACTGTTCTTTCCTGACGTATGCCACTGGCTTCGGCCTTGAGGTCTATTACTCCTTCACTTGCCATGATAACTTTGATTTCCACTTGGAAGACCTTGCTTGTTATTGGTTAATCACTTTCTCTATCAACCTTATCCCAAAAAATACCTTTGATCCATTCAAACCCAACACCCTCTATCTGTTGCATTGTTCATAAATTGACATATACCGAACATTTATATTTAACATGAATCCCAAATCATGTCAATTGTCACCAACACAATGCACATACTACTCTTTCCTGACTTAAACCACTTTGATGTACAAGCCAGACTCCGATTTGTGCACTTGGAAAGCTGGTCACAAATTTTGAAGTCGTTTCTCACTTGTTTTGATAAAACAGACTCAAGAAGAGGACTTAAACAAATCAAGAGGAACATAGTATAGGGAGAATGGAAAGGAATGATATCTAAGAGGAAAATCACCAAGTAGAAACTTATCAAATGTGGATACCAACTCTAATGACCATGACATGCAATTTTGGATTAAGTGGCCTAATATGTCAAACAAGTCTAATATTCAACTCTTGTTTTACCTCTTCGTCGTGAAACTGGGCTTCATTGCTCCGATTATCCTATCTGATTCACGATCCTTATTTGACTTGTAGTGCCCGAAGGGTTTTCAGCATCAAGCCTCTCTTATTTTGTTCTTTCTCTAAACTTATCATCTCCTTATGGTGCCTGCGAGGGTTTTCACTAATAAGACTCTCTCATTTTGTTCTTTTCTTCTTATTTCCTCTGATTCTGCAGATGACAAGGCATTAACCATGGCAAAAACATCATATACTCTTGGAATGTCTAAACTCAGCACTCTCAAAGATTATCTGGGCGGTCTTTTTTGGACTGTAATGTGGCTTTTGGACAGGGTTAGAAAGAAAGGATATCATAAAGGCTCAAAATAACTAAAACAACGGGGTTAATTTATTTGCAACTTTTGGAATCAATTCTAAAAACTTTGTCCCAATTTCTAAAACAAGAGAATTTGATTTATTTCTTTTTTTTTCTTTTTCTTTTGATGGAGTTACTGAGAAAGACTACCCCCACTTTTGACTTTCTAAAATAAGAAAGACTGTCCCCACTTGTAGTGATAAGAATCAGGTCAAACGTAATTCACATGACTACTTTTGTTACTATTTTTCTTTTTTTTTCTTTATTTCTTTATCTTTTTTTTCTTTATCTCTACTTTTTTTTTTGAATTTTTCTTTTGGAATGAACTTTCTAAAATAAACCTATGGGGTCATGAACTTCATCTTTATTGTATGACTCTAACTTGATTCCAAAAGAGGGGAGGTCAAAAAAATCAGTACATGCTCAAAAGGGGTACCAAAGGGTATAAAGTGTTTGGATAGGTGAAAGAGGGCCTCCCAATCTCTGAAAATGCCAAGTACAACACGTTCAACTTTAGAATGTAAAAGAAGATCATGCACATCATTTCTTTTATAGCTTCGGCATTAATCTCACTGATATGGTTTCCACTTTTCTTTAGCGCCTTTTCAAGTACAGAACTCTCGTTGGATAATTTCTTCTTCATAATGGATATCCTCCGACAGTTCAGAGCAAACTCCCTAGGCTTTATCTTGCTACATGAGGTACACTTGAACTTAAATCTGCTTACTTCGGATTGTCTGGGATGCACTTCTTCTTTAACAAATTCTTGTCATCCTATTAACTTCCCAAATTATCTGCCCCAGTTTCACACAGTTCGGGCTTCAAATGATCTCAAAATGCCTTTACTTATTTCCCTCAAATGTCTCTATCATCTTCGAAATTGTTTTATTGCTTCATGATTAAACTAACTTTTTAGTCTAGGCCTAGAATTATGCATGCATGTAATGTCACTAGATCCAACAAGAAAAGAACTATAAAAGGAAAAGAGAACTAAACAAAAATAACTAGAAATATTAGAAAATAGAGAATTGCATTAGACAGACGATGAAAGGGTTGGAACAACAAAACACATTGGGGTTACGACCCTGGGAAAACCTAAATAACACTAAAAGGGGTACTACTACTTAATCAACTAGGCAAATAAAAGGATAGAAGGGTTTGAGTCACAAGACAATATTCGGATTACAACCCTGAAACAAACCGGACAACAAAATGAACCACCAAGACTCTTCCCTGGCTATCCAAGAGTAGAGAGTCTTTCCAATTGCCAAGTTCGGTATCTTAGCCATTGAGTTCCACATCAATATCGCTGGGACGATCACCAACTTCAATTACATTGTCTTCACCAAGTGGCTCATTGATTCCTATGACCAACCCTTCGTCATTGCAAACCATCCCAACAATTTGTGCGTTGTCATGTATCTGTAGAGGATTATGTGTGATACTTGGGGTATTACTGCCTTGGACCACAATTATTCCTTCTTGAATCATTCTTTCTATTTCCCTTTTAAAAGTAAGACAATCTTTAATATTGTGCCCCTGGGCGTTGGAATGGTATTCACATATTTTATCACGGTCAAAGCTTCTCGCATGTGGGTCTATATAATTTAGAGGATGTACGCGGTAAAAATCAGAAGACTTGATTTTCTCTATCAAGGCAATTCGGGAAGTGTCACGATGCGGATTTCCCACCATTAGGAGTCGTGATGGTGCCTACTGTTGGAGCTAGGCAAGCCAAACATTTAAACCTTTTTGGATAACAACACAATAGTAATGACAATAATAAACATTTAAATAAAAGTGGAAGTGTTTTATAACATAAGTAACTGAAAACCCAGAATGCGGAAGCTTAACATTTCACTACCCAAGACTGGAGTCGCTATCTCACGAACTGCTAATGAATGCTACAAAAAAATCAGAATAGAAAATACACAGTGTCTGTCTCGGTACAATGAAAACAAACAGAAGATATAGAAAGGGACTCCGGCCTGCGAACGCCAGCTAGGCTACCTCGTAGTCCCTGGACTGAAGTCAGCTCCCACTCGATGTGCTACTTTTGTGGTCCAAAAGCTGCTCCGGTACCGTGATCTATGCAAAAAAGCACAGAAGTGTAGCATCAGCACAACCGACCCCATGGGCTGGTAAGTGCCTGGCCTAACCCCGGCGAAGTAGTGACGAGGCTAGACAGGACTACCAAATCAACTTGTGCAGTTCAATATATATATATATATATATATAAGAGGAAAGAATACCAAAACAAAACAGTAAAAATGGAGGGAAGCATGCTATGGGGGAGTACAATCCGGATATAAAAGTCATCAACTTAAATAAGAAACAGGGCACAACAATAATTAACAAAAACAATGAAATCCAACAGTTGCACGACATCAACCTTCGTGCTTTTACTCTCATCCTCACCCAAGCAATCAAATAAAATGCACGGCATCACCCTTCGTGCTTTCCCTCACATAACTCTCATTTCATGGCACGGAATGATCCTTCGTGCAAATATAATCAAATTGGAGCACAGAATGTCCCTTCGTGCATAAATACTCAAAACATGGCACGGAATGACCCTTCATGCAAATATAATCAAAACATGGCACGGAATGACCCTTCGTGCAATATAATCAAAACATGGCACGGAATGACCCTTCGTGCAATATAATCAAAACATGGCACGGAATGACCCTTCGTGCAATATAATATAAACATAGCACGGAATGACCCTTCGTGCAATATTACTCTTCCTCACCCAAATAACAATCACAACCAAACAGGTGAGGGAATAAACAATAATAAGAAATGTCCCAGCAAGGGAAAATACAATTAAACAGCTAAATCCCGAAAAGGGATCAATAACAACAACTTTCAAATCCCGACAAGGGAGATAATCATTATACTCAAACCATCCCGACAAGGGATTAATAACATCTCTTTCCAATTCTTTCATTTATCACTCGATAGTATTTTTATCGTTTCAGCCAACGCTCTAAACAATTCACAATTCACATGTTATCCTCAAACTATTCACATTATGTAGAAAATCATTAATTAGCTTGGAAGAGTCCCAAAGTATGCCAAAACAAGTACCAACAAAGACCCACAGTCATGCTAGACACCGGTGTATAAATACTCGTCACCATGCCTATACACCGTACTCGATCATTTAACAAATAACAATTAATAATACTCTAATCCTATTACCTCAAGCCAAAGTTAGATCAAACACTTACCTCAAATGCTCCAAAAATCCACTCAAGACTCTAGTGTAGCTTTACCCCTCGAATTCACCACAAAACCGCTTGAATCTAGTCACAAATTACTTGAATGTATCAATAAATGATAATTGAATCAACTTGAATGCATGAAAATGAATAAATGATGTTAAAGATTGAAGAAATTAAGTGAAAATCAACTTACAAATGGATTTGAGGAGGAAGGGTTCTTGATAAATCGCCAATGGGTATTTGGGTTCGAGAGATATGAAAAATGAGGCTTAAAAATCGTCTAAGTATGAAAATTGCACGTTGCAGATGTGGGAATTGCGAACCTGGGTTCACAATTGCGAACCCTGCCCAGATGCCCAGTCTTCGCATTTGTGAAATTTTGTTCGCATTTGTGGAAAATCCTTCGCTTTTGCGATCCTAGGCGGACCTGGATGACTTCGCATTTGCCAAGCAGCCTTCGCATTTGTGGTACTCGCATTTGCGAGCCAGGCTTCGCAAATACAAAGCCCGCAGGTCTGAAGCACCTGTTGCAAATTTGCAGCCCAAAGTTTTAGAAAAACAACTCGACACCTATCCAAAACTCACCAGAGCTCTCGGGGCTCCAAATCAAACATGCACACAACCTCAAAAACATCCTACCGACTTACTTGCGAGATCAAATCGCCAAAATAACATGATATATATAGAATCAAGCCTCAAAACACATGATTTTATTCTAAGTTTCATAAACTTTCAAATTTGGAACATATAGTACAAAACACGTCATACGACGTCCGTTTTTATCCAAACTTTACAGATAGTGCTTAACATATATTTAAGACTTGTACAGGGCGTCAGAACCAAAATACGAGCCCGATACCATCACTTTTTGATCAAATTTCATTTTCATTTTCATTAAACATTTTAAAAAAAAAAACAATTTCATGGAAAAATTCATTCCTCGGGCCTGGGACCTCGGAATTTGATTCCGGGCATACGCCCAAGTCCCATATTTTTCTACAGACCCTCTGGGACCGTCAAATCACGGGTCCGGGTCCGT
>MU716076.1:181866-203095 GCA_026770625.1 Nicotiana glauca
AGACAGGACTATCAAATCAACCTGTGCAGTTCAATATATATATGTGCAATAAAAGGGAAGAATACCAAAACCAAACAGTAAAAAGGGAGGGAAGCATGCTATGAGGGAGTACAATCCGGATATAAAAGTCATCAACTTAAATAAGAAACAGGGCACAACAATAATTAACAAAAACAATGAAATCCAACAGTTGCACGGCATCAACCTTCGTGCTTTAACTCTTATACTCACCCAAGCAATCAAATAAAATGCACGGCATCACCCTTAGCTCTTTCCCCTCACATAACTCTCATTTCATGGCACGGAATGATCCTTCGTGCAAATATAATCTAATCGAAGCACGGAATGTCCCTTCATGCATAAATACTCAAAACATGGCACAGAATGACACTTCGTGCAAATATAATCAAAACATGGCACGGAATGACCCTTCGTGCAATATTAGCAAAACATGGCACGGAATGACCCTTCATGCAATATAATCAAAACATGGCACGGAATGACCCTTCGTGCAATATCACTCTTCCTCACCCGAACAACAATCACAACCAAACGGGCAGGGGAATAAACAATAATAAGAAATATCCCAACAAGGAAAAACACAATTAAACAGCTAAATCTCGGCAATGGAGCAATAACAACAACTTTCACATCCCGGCAAGGGACATAATCATTATACTCAAACCATCCCGGCAAGGGATTAATCACATCTCTTTCCAATTCTTTCATTTCTTACTCGATAGTATTTTTATCGTTTGAGCCAACGTTCCAAAGAATTCACAATTCACAAGTTATCCTCAAACTCTTCACATTATGTAGAAAATCATTAATTATCTTGGAAGAGTCCCAAAGTATACCAAAACAAGTACCAACAAAAACCCACGGTCATGCTAGACAGCGGTGTATAAATACTCGTCACCATTCCTCTACACCGTACTCGATCATTTAACAAATAACAATTAATAATACTCTAATACTATTCCCTCAATCCAAAGTTAGATCAAACACTTACCTCAAATGCTCCAAAAATCCAATCAAGCCTCTAGTGTAGCTTTACCCCTCGAATTCACCACAAAACCAGTCGAATCTAGTCACAAATTACTTGAATGTATCAACAAATGCTAATTAAATCAACTTGAATGCATGAAAATGAATTTCCAAAAGTTTTACTCAAAAATTCCCAAAACGCCCCCGGGTCCACGTGGTCTAAACCCGAGGTTCAAACTAAAACCCGGTTACCCATTCCCCCATGAGTTCATATCTATGATTTATTTTCAAATTGGACCTCAAATTGAGGTCCAAATCCCCAATTTTAAGAAAACCTAGGTTCTACCCAAAATCCCCATTTTCACCCATGAAAAACCTTGATTTTAAGATGAAAACATGATAAATGATGTTAAAGATTGAAGAAATTAAGTGAAAAATAACTTACAAATGGATTGGAGGAGGAACGGTTCTTGAAAAATTGCCAATGGGTATTTGGGTTTGAGAAATATGAAAAATGAGGCTTAAAAATCGTCTAAGTATGAAAATTGCAGGTTGCAGATGTGGGAATTGTGAACCTGGGTTCGCAACTAGACTTGGGAAATGCGAGAAAAGAGTTCGCATTTGCGAACCCTGCCCAGATGCCCAGTCTTCGCATTTGCAAAATTTTGTTCGCATTTGCGGAGAATCTTTCGCTTTTGCGATCCCAGGCAGACCTGGCTAACTTCGCATTTGCGAAGCAGCCTTCACATTTGCGGTACTCGCATTTGTGAGCCAGGCTTCGCAAACGCAAAGCCTGCAGGTCTGAAGCACTTATTGCAAATTTGTAGCCCAAAGTTTTAGAAAAACAACTCGACACCTATCCAAAACTCACCCAAGCCGTCGGGGCTCCAAACCAAACATGCACACAACCTCAAAAACATCCTATAGACTTACTCGCGCGATCAAATCGCCAACATAACATCATATATATAGAATCAAGCCTCAAAACACATGATTTTCTTCTAAGTTTCATAAACTTTCAAATTTGGAACTTATAGTCCGAAATACGTCATACGACGTCCGTTTTCAACCAAACTTTACAGATAGCGCTTAACACATATTTAAGACTTGTACCGGGCGTCGGAACCAAAATACGAGCCCGATACCATCACTTTTTGATCAAATTTCATTTTCATTTTCCTTAAACATTTTAGAAAACAATTTCATGGAAAAATTCATTCCTCGAGACTGGGACCTCGGAATTCGATTCCGGGCATATGCCCAAGTCTCATATTTTTATACGGACCCTCGGGGACCGTCAAATCATGGGTTCGGGTCCGTTTACTAAAAATGTTGGCCGAAGTCAACTTTAACCATATTAATATCAAAATTCATCATTTTTCACACAGAATTCATATTTAAGCCTTTCGGCTACACGCCCGGACTGCGCGTGCAAATCGAGGCAAATAAAAGTGAGGTCTTCAAGGCCTCGAACGCACGAAACGAATGAGGAAACAGGTGATGACCCTTTGGGTCGTCACAGGAAGCCTCCCTCGAAGACCCCGAGGATGGAAGACTGTGATTGAGTTCTCGATCTCCGAGCTCATCAAGGTCCGAATCAAAAGAAGTAGGGTTCGAGGTCAAGGGAAAGAGAGTATGACTCTGGAGCGCATGGTTACACCTAACAGGGCAAGTCTATCTGTAACCTATTGAGATGACGAGCGGTAGGCTGTCCCATCTTTCTACTCTTGTAAATGATATATGCATATTTTATAGAGTCCCTCGCCTATATAAGGGGGACTCACCCCACCTTGTAAATGACGGATGTTGCTCCATTTCTCCAGTAAGCAATAATATCGCTCTCTATCTCTTTGTTCTAAAGTTAACTGTGTTCTTCGACCCCGAGGTCGCCCTCGTATCTTATTGTTATTCATTTACTCTTCGTCATTTAGCTAAAGATTGACAGTATAAAGCCTTGTATACATATACCTATCTGTTTTCCCTTTCCCGATTACCCTCGATATAGTTATCTTTGATAGGGCCGAGGTAGGCTCGAGGCCTAGCCCCGAGGTATCTACTGGCTTGTCCTAAGCCCAGGAACATCCCTTACTGGTTCAATTATCGTTTTTGGCTAGCTCGATCTTTACTATTTTTACTCCACATCTAGCACTAATCACCCTTTCACACTAGCTCGGAAATAGATCACATATTTTTAGAATCCCATTTATAAATTTAATTATTGTTACCATTTTTACGATAAAAAGTTTGGCACCCATTGTGGGGCTAAGAATAATAGCGATTATTTTCTTGTAGTTTCGTCACTTAAACGCACGATATCTCTCATACTTTTTCTAGAACGATTATTTTCTGGCGCGACACCGCAGTATCCCGATAGTGCATCTAGATCGGTCCAAGTAGATATGGATTCATACGTTGCACGGTGGGGTAACGAAGTCTTGCACTTCAATGACGGCACGTAACATGCTAAGCGACAGGAAACCCGAAATGTCCCAGCCACGGTAGAATGGGGAGTTGATCTACGTGTTATTTTTGAAATGTTACAGGAACAACGTTTGGCTATCTATCAGCTACAGAGCCGTCCAGAGGCTCTTGGCGCGATAGCACCCAAAATATCTAGTCGCCCCGAGCCAGTATCCAAGGTATCTGGCAACGACGAACCAACGACGAACCAACAACCTGTCCTGTAGCGGTAAGGATGCTAGAGGACACTATCAAAGAGATCGACTCACGATCACGGAGACTCATACAACAATCGTCTCCCCGGGATACAGTCCCAGGACTTATTTCGTAGAAGTCAAAAACAATGAAATTCCCTGGGGATGACCGGACCCCAAGTCCTCACAGGTACATCACTGCTCACGCACACCCATTCAGGAACGACGACCCTCAAAATGGACAACCGCTAAAATATGGTATCACCCAACTGAGATACGTAGAATCTAGAATGCAAGTGCCCGTCACCAGAAAGGGATGATCTCGGGGAGTATTCCCCGAGGACACCCTCCCGCCCGACGATAAAGGACATCGAGGCTTTACCTCGGTATCGCATTAACATATTGGTAATCCCTTATTTCGTTCGAGCTCATTTTCAAAAAAAACATATATTAATGACTATAGGTATATCAGCCAAAGTTGTACCAACAATGTCTGGCCAAAGCCAATAGGACTGCCACAATATTGAAATTGCTCCCCCTGCACGGCCTGCCCGAGCTCGGGCTAATATGTCGGGTAACGAAGGATGCAAAAACTTTGTGCAAACAATGGCGAATACGTCGCCCGGGACGCGACCCGGTCCTACTCCTCCAAGGATGTGACACTCCATGACAGACGCGAAGCCAAAGCATCTGGCTACAAGAATCAGAAGGAGATTCCTAGCCTTACGCCCGTGACTGGAATCACCCTCAAACAAGGTCAGAGGGTAAGAGAACTCGCGTCTTTGGCATAGCCTGGCCGGATGAGGAATACGACTGCCGAGGGGCATATTCTCAGGAATGCAACATCCTTTTATTATTCCCCTTTTTCCTTTTCTTGTTGCTAATCTGTACGCAGGCAGACAGTTAGGGTATTCAGTGGTTCTGGATTCCGATCGAGGACCTGCGGCCGCCATGCGGCCGCCCGACATTCTTTCCTTGATCGGGTTTCTATCAGGAAGAGGGTTCCGCCAACAAGATTATTAACACGACTGCACCCAACGAGTCCACAATCTTTCTCTATTTTCCAAATATGGGACCATACAAGCACGTCGGATGATCAGGAGAGTCATACCCATGTAGACCAGACTCACGACAACAGAACAACATATATTTCAACATATATTTTTGCCAAGCAATCAAGAGTGTTTTCCAAGCATCTGACGCCTCGAAGAAAAATATTTTGACTTATCTTCAGCAAAAAACCTCTACATTAAATATGTCCTGAAACGCTCGGAGACTTATTTAATTCGGCATCCTTATGATCCCAGGGTCGAGGTTTCGGGCTTACAAAGCCCTCGCGATATGGCCCCAAGACTATCGAAAATCAATATTCAGGCCTAAAATGATCCTATATATTTGGAGACTCACCATGAGTAATTCGACAACTTGCACGACCCCAGGGTCGGAACTCTGCTATCACCAAGCCTCCAAAAATAGCTTCGAGCTCACGAGAATCTATATTCAAGAGAACTCGACGACTAGGAGACAGTTGCCAATCGCCACACACTAGAAAATCCAAAATTGTAAGACCCTAACAGGCAGGCTCGGCAAATCCATATATATTCTCCCTAAACTCTAAGACCTCAACATGCATGATAAACTGTAAGACCTCAACAGGCGTGATAAACTATAAGACCTCAACAAGCATGGAAAACTGTAAGACCACTACTGGCATGAAAAATCTCGTAGTTTAGGCTATACGTCGCATTTGTAAGAATCCCTAAAGGGCATACCATCGGTGTGGATGCCTAAAAATGCTTCTCGGGGTAAAAAATGGCCCTGGCCATATGCACACGACTACGTTCGGAACGAGTGCTATAGCCCAACAAATGAGACTCCGGGACGCCCGACTGTTGCTAAAAAATCCTCCGAATCTACTTTGGAAAGAACTGGTTAAAACACAGGCTTCCCTCAAACAAGCAAAAAAAATGAGTCCCGACCATGTCGGCTCCAAAAAAGAATCTATCTACTCGACCTATGGGCTATGAACCTTCTAAGGTGCTCAAAACATCGTCGATTACGACTTGAAATCGAGGTTCTTTTAGAACAGATGAAAGGTGAGGCAAAATAACCTATAAGACCTTAACGAGAGGAGAACAAAGCCTACAAATGCCTTCGGGCCTCACATCAAACAGTGTAAGTGCCATTGTCGCCGGCTAAGCAAAGCCTCCAGGCTTCACACCGAAAAGTCTCTACGACCATCAAATTGAAAATTGACAACTTGAGGATTAAAAAGAGCTCGAATCGTAATCCGATTCGGAGACCGGAACCAAAATAGTTAAACTAGGCAAAGCCTCCGGGCCTCATATCAAAAGGTCACTACGACCATAAAACGTAAGTGCCATTGTCGTTGGCTAAGTGAGCCTCCGGGCCTATATCGAAAGGTCTTTAAGACCATGCAACATAAGTGCCACTGTCTCCAAATGGGCATGCCTACGGGCCTCATACTAAAAGGTCTCAATGACAAAACAGCAGAAAGTCTACCACCACTGATCGAAAACACAAATAAGATTCAAGGGTCAGTTACAACTCCAATCGCAACGCGACTCGGAGACTAAACCCGGAAATTCCCTAGCCCAAACGAGCTCGAAGATAAAATAAGCTCGAGTGTAGATCCCTACTCAGAGACTAAACCTAAAACTCAACCCTGAAGGCTACTCCAGGATATAATCGGTCCGGTGGGAAAACTCCAGCGATTAGAAATGCAAAAATTACAAATTACAGGGTCCCCCCTCTCTTTTTATTAATTATATATCGATTACAAGGCACAATCTCAGTCCACATCATATTATGGGATCTATATGTGTGTATACATGACAAAGGAGGTAGGGGATGTTCTTTCCCCCTTTATTTCCCTTTTGGTAGCTTCGGCCCCTCGGCCTCTCCCTCATCATTAGATATCAGAAACTTGGCATCAAACTCGGCCCCCTTGGCATGTTTGATCTCCTCTGAAAGATAAAAAACTCAAGCGTGAATATCCTCGAGGGTCTTCTTCTGGGTTTCTCACTTCTTGTACTCCCTAATATTGCTTGCACGATTAAAGGACTTCTTCAACTTGGCCCTAACAATGACGATGCTCTTTGAACAAACAGCTATCTTTTGCCTCGAACGGGTGTTATTTATTACGACCTCAGCCTGGACGTCCGCCAACTTGATTTTTGCCCTATATAGCTCGGATGAGAGCTTCGCGATCATCTTCGACCAAGTGGAATCATTTGCACGAGCAGCCTAAAGTTGCGCCTCAAAAACGGACGTCGCAGCTAGAACTCTTTCTTTAGCCCTCAAATGAGCGTTAAGGCACGTCCGCAACTCAACAAGTGCATGGTTGGTGGCACCAACCTCACCCCAGAGTTGCTCCAGCTCATCCGCTTTGTCCTTCAACTAGAACATCAGCACTTCAAAAGACCAACAAAGGTAGAAAAGAAGTTGTGAAAGAAATACGAGACAACACGGCGGAATAACTGTCTCTCCAAGAGAACCTCTCGAGCATGGCTTCGGTCTACCTCGCACCTTAAAGAGGCGAGCTCGCTATCCTTTACCACACATAGAAGCTGGAGAGACCTTCCCCTTTCTCGGGCAATCGGCAAGTGGGTGTCACGGCGAAGCAGCTCGACTTTGATACTGTCAAAAGCCTAAAAATAAGCCAAGCGCATGACGAAAAGGGAAGGAAATATAGGGCCGGAGCATCTTTATTGTGAGCAAAAACTCACCGCAAGACCAGTACGATGAGCCTCACCAAGGGCCGAAGGTATGTCCAATAAAACTTCGGTTCCAAAAGCTGGTCGACTGATTGAATTATTTATTCTCAGTTGTTGCGGAGAAGGTGCCTCACCGCAGGCCTCCGCACGCCACAGAACATCTTTCCTGTTGCCAGCACTCCTCAATTCTTGAACTGGCGATGTCGCCTCAAATGAACTCCTAGAGCCTGCAATAGGGAAACCGAGCAGATCAGTAAAGGTAAGGCCACCCCCAAAAAAGAAAAGAGAAGAGTGGAAAGGGAATGCCAGACACCTACCACGACAATTTACCTCCCACCTCCATTTTGAAAGATCTCGCCACCGGCGCCTACCATGAGTCCAGCATGCTGCTAATCTGCGAGACCATTTGGTTAAGCCCGTAACCTCGTCAGGAAACTAAGGAGCAGCTACAAATAAAAGACGGGAAGAAATCACTGTGAGTCATACCTCGTATAAAGCAAAGAAAGGACAATTCGAATAGAGAGCTTACGTGAGTAACTCTATTTCTCAGGGAATGGTAAGAATTCTCTAGGGATAACGTCAGTCATACGAACTCGAATGAACTGGCTCATCCACCCGTGTCTTTATCCTCTTGACCGCCGATCATGGGAGCTCGAGTAGACCGGCGCTGGAGAGAAACTAGGCCTCGGAAGTGCAAAGGTCAGTACAGCCTTATAAGGTGACTAAGAGTAAAATCTATCCCGGCCTTGTCAGCAAAGTATCTCATCGACCATACTATGCTCCAGAAGAAAGGATAAACCTGTGCTAGCGTTACTTGGTACCCTCTACAAAAATCGAGCACAACCCGGTCCGGGAAACCTAGCTCTAGAATGATGGTGTACATACCCAGGAAGTCTTCAACGTACGTCGTGACATTCTCCTCGGGGGAAGGGGCTTGTAGGACCATGCCTTCCCCCTATCTATATTTACTCCTGATCCCCTCGAGATCCTCTTATGCCACCGAACAGGAAATCCTCGACACATGCCCCCGGCGACCCGGAATGTTAGGATGTTTTCCTGGCATAGCAACACCCCTCAGGGATGTATGCTTCGGGCATTGCTCTCCTGATGTCGGGGAAGGGCCGCAATTGCCAGCCAAAGGTGGAATACAGGAAGAAGTATCCTTCCCCAAACTTTGGACGTTGAAGCAACGACCATGACCATGACAGAATAACGGAGAAATGGGGAAGCTCGCGAAAATTACCTGGCTCTACAGAGGAGATGAGCCTATCAAACAAGAAAATGCAGTAATTGTCGCTTGGAGAAGGAATAGATGAATATGTAACGGCCAGGTGACAACCGACCAAATTACCCAAGTAGTCCAATTAATTCTTGTCGCGTTAACATCACACTACCCTTGGGGAATGCAATGACAAAACTACTCCAGACTCCCACGTGATTCATGAAAACAGGAGGGGGGCCCTGGGCAATCTCTGACGACGTTCCCCCAAGCTCAGAACTCAACCTCGGCTATAAAATACAAAAAGGCTCTGAAGGTCCGAATGCCCAGTGCTCTTAAGCAAAAAGAACAACCGAAATAAAGGCTCCCTTATTCTATTAACAAAATAGTTGCATATATTTGCAATATTAGGAAGGGAGAACATATGAAACAAAAAAAAAAAAGAGAAAGGAGGGCCCGGAGACTACTCCTCACCACTATACACTTCGTCCTCATCGGGAATAATTAGACACTGCAGTTCATCCTCCGTCTTATGGGCCTTGTCCATATCAGCAGATAGCTTGAAGCATCGGGCCATGAGTTCTTCCAGAACCTCCCTTTTTCATTTCACCTTGGCATGGTCAATAGCACAAACCAGTTTCTGCTCAACCGCCAGGGAAATGTCACGGGCCATCGCATGCGCCGTGGCTGTGCCTTCCTTGTAAGCATCGACATCTTGTCCCAAACCAAGCTTGGCCTCGATCAAAGCATTGATCTCTTTAAGTCCGTCCGAAGAGGCTCGATGATGTCGACAACTCCCCAGCTACACTTTTATTCCGCTCCCTCAACTCAGAAACCTCCATTTCCAACTAGTTGATTCCCTGGTCAACCTTCATTACAAAATAAGGCGACATGAATATGAACACAAAACACTCATATGGATGCCGAGCGGAGGAGCAGATATGAAAGAACGAAGAAGAATACATGTGCAACAAGATCGGTCTTCTCCCATAGTGCCGCCTCTAAAGTAGCTCAAAGCTCTTTCACCTTCTTTCCTTCCCATATATCTCGAGACTCAAAATCTTGCAGTCTCAAAGCGATGGCATCACATTTTTTCTCGAGATGTGTGCTTCCTCATGGAGCTATGATATGATGGGATCGTATATCTCTTTGCAATACATCATAATAAGGAAATTGAGAAAAGTGATGAATAATGCCTAAGAGTGAAGAGAAACGCTCAAAGAAAAATTTTCACCTGCCGCAGGGATTTCTACACTGCATCAACAGCGTCAGTCATGTCAAGATCAACCCCATCAGGCACATCATCATGGATGTTGGCAAATGTGCCTCCCTCTTCAAAGGAAGTCTCGACCGTGGCACCAACCATCCTTCCAGTGTCTCTCAATTCTCCCAACAAAACTGAACAATTTTGGATGAAGTCATTAAAGTTATCAAACCCGTCGAATAGCGGCCAATGCCCCGAGAATGCTCTAAACTCAGTCCCATCTGAGCCCATAGCCCTGCTAGCAGAAGCTGCTCCAAATAAATCCAAGCTATTTGAAACCACATCAGTGTCCTCACTAACAACATTCGACTCCTTAGCCTTGCTGGCTATAGTCGTCGAGGACATAGCAGCCTATGTCCGGGGTACCTACGAACACCTCTCACTGGTCCTCGACCTCGTTCTCAGTGTACTACCATCATCATCTTCTTCCCCTCTTGAACCGAGATTCGGGTCAGAGCTCGGGACAACGGCCTCGACCAGTCGATCAGCAACCACTCTTGTTTTCCTTTTCCTGCCCGTGCCGACTCCCAAGGACTTCTTTTCGCCACCAGGGGGAGGCCTCAACAACATCTTTTCCCTAAGGCCCGCATCAACATGTTGAATGAAACATAAAGGGAATACAAAATACAAGGTACATATAGAAAATAAACCCCACCATGGTTCTTGGCCACCCAGCGCCTATCGCTCATGAGGTCCCAGGATCGGAGATAATACTGAAACTCTCTATCCAAGCGCTATATCCACCTCGCCAAGTCTGGAACCTCCTAAGGATGCCAAGGAGAAGTTAGAGAAAGTCACCAAGCGGTTATCACAACACTCGAAAGAAAATTTGAGAAACAATTAAGGAGAAGATATACTTACGCTGAAAGTTCCACCGTTCGAAAAAAGGCATCCACTAGAACGGGATGATATCCGAGGTGCGCACCCAAATGAACCTGCTCATCCACCCTCGGTCCTTCCCCTTATCGATGCTTGAAAAGAGAGGTTTCTTGGACCGTTGCCGAAGCTTGATCAAGCTTTGGTACAACCGAGGGCGGTATAGTCTGATCAGATGATTGAGAGTAAGAACCTTACCCACAATCTCCTCGGTGAAATGCCTAAGCATCAGCATAATCCTCAAAAAGAATGACGAGATCTGGCCAAGGGCCACTCGATACTAAATATAGAGGTCAAGGATCATCGGGTCGATGTCCAAGGGAGGAGATTTCACGGATTCTTCGGGACCCAAGGTGAACGGGTATGTGTACACACAAAGAAAGCCTTCGTTAAAACTAGTAATATCTTCGCCAGAAGTAGGAATTTCCACTATCGTTGTTTCATTCCATTGGCAGTCACTCTTCACTCTTTCAACATTAGTCACGATGCTAATATATCGAGACACGAGCTCGTATTGGCCTGGCTTGGATGCAGGAGCATCTACACTGATGTCCTTCGACGTATCAAACTCGGAGGGGATCTACTGCTCTAGAGAAGGGGCCGGCCTATCACCCCTCTGGCCGAGTGGGACGATGGTGCGGTATCGTTCTCACAGGGTATCATCCTGGAAGTCCTAGCCATAAATGATGAGGGAACTTTTTTGAAAAAAGAAAAATAGAGAACAACAAAAATATGTCGAATAAATTAAGATTCCAGTTCGCAAGCCTAGAGGAAGGGAAAAGATGAGCGGCATCTGATGAACGGATCATTTTATAGGATCCAATTGGGGAAGCGGAAGGGACGAGCCTACTAGGTTCGTAAACTCCTCGATCATCGTGCACAATGGTGGCTCCGTGTAATTTCTGGGGCTATGACATTTAATTCCCATATACGAATGACATCATAGCAAATATGAGCTCGAGACTGCGAGGATACGATTAAGTATCGTTTCCCATCACTTTGTCATGAGAAACACGGAGACTATCGGTATGCGGTAAAAATCAGAAGACTTGATTTTCTCTATCAAGGCAATTTGGGAAGCCTCCCTCGAAGACCCCGAGGATGGAAGGTTGTGATTGAGTTATCGATCTCCGAGCTCATCAAGGTCCGAATCGAAAGAAGTAGGGTTCAAGGTCAGGGGCAAGAGAAGATGACTTCGGAGCACATGGATACACCTGACAAGGACGATCTATCTGTAACCTATCGAGATGATGAGCGGTAGGCTGTCCCATATTTCTACTCTTGTAAATGATATATGCATATATTATTGAGTCCCCTCGCCTATATAAGGGGGACTCACCCCACCTTGTAAAGGACGGATGTTGCTCCACTTCTCCAGCAGGCAATAATATCTCTCTCTATCTCTTTCTTCTAAATTTAACTGTGTTCTTCGACCCTAAGGTCGCCCTAGCATCTTATTGTTATTCATTTTTTCTTCTTCATTTAGCTAAACATTGACGATATAAAGCCTTGTATGCATATACTTATATGTTATCCCTTTCCCGATTACCCTTGATACGATTATCTTCGGTAGGCCCGAGGTAGGCTCGAAGCCTGGCCCTGAGCTATCTACTGGCTTGTCCTAAGACCGAGAACATCCCTTACTGGTTCAATTATAGTTTTTGGCTAGATCTTTACTGTTTTTACTCCACATATTTCACTAATCAACATTTCAAGCTAGCTCAGGAATAGATCACATATTTTTAGAATCCTATTTACAAATTTAATTGTTGTTAGCATTTTCACGATAAACAAAGGAATAGGTGCAATGATGTCATAATGCTTTAATCTCTCAAACAAGCTTGCATAGGACCCTCCCTATAGATGTAAAATTATCTTTCAGCCTTTGTTCCCTTCTACACCCTTGGCTTGAATGTGGGTTATAGGGCATTTGAAAATTTTGTAAAGGCTGGTGAAGATTTTGTGGTGCACGTGCTCGCCTGTTGGAGTGACCCAGTGGTTGGACAGGTGGTCGGACGTTGCTCAAAGGATAATAATGGGGTGGATTATGTGGTGCTTGGGGATATTCATAGGGTCGGCATTAAGCCTGAAAGCATTTAGCTGGAATGCCCACTAGATCCTGTCATTGGCGGGACTCAGCAACATTTTTCTATCAATGGGAGGACTGTCCCGAGCAACTTGATCGTTCCATCTTAACGAAAATTCCCTAAAACTTTCCTTGGATTTTTTTTTTTCATCAGAGACAGGGAAGAGCGGTCTAGTCCAATGTATATATTGTACTGAGAGTGTTGCACAAAATCTTGAGCCATGTCATCCCATGTCTTACCGATATCTTGATGAGTATGCCATTCCAAAGCTGCCCCAGTCAGTCTTTCACTGAAGTACGCTATGAGCAACTCATATTTCCCACCAACACTTCTCATTCCACTGCAATAACCCCTCAGATGTGCTATTGTATCTCCACGCCCATCATACAAATTAAACTTTGGCCTCTTAAACCTTTTCAGCTTTCTGGATATCTCATCTTGCTCCACTGTCTTAGAAAGCTTTTCAGTTTCACCGGGAGGCTCAAAATGAGGAGCGTGAGAGTATGGATCTGAGAGATTAAAAATTGGTTATGGAGCACAGTGTTGGGCATCGGGGATTTTAAACACAGTATCGCTAGAGGATCGAGGAAAGGTAGCTGGTGGATGAGCTATAAAAACATAAGTGGTCAAAGGAGCAGGATATGAGGTGATTCTAGGGGTGGAGTGTGAAGAGGTTGTGGGGAGATATCCTGGACATGTGATATGGGCAAAATGGTGACAAGGCTTTCGGTGTAGTTAGTGGGAACAGATGGTGGAGGGTGCCCACTAATTCAGGCTTGGTATATTTTGGTCATCTATCCTTTCAACCTTAAGACCTCTTCTTTCAACTCAGAATTGAATTCAACAATTCCCTTAGAATCAACAACCCCTGTGTCCAAGACTTTGCTTGCCAGGGCTACCTTGCCATTTGACCATGTGTTGTATGGATGAGTTACTTAAAAACCACAAACCAACCAACCTTCTACTCAATGAAGATAAAAAAGGAACAAAATAAGGTCATCACGTTAGCGTTAGGGCATTTTATAGCTAAAAATATCACATTGCGTGCAATGCATCTACCAACAATTAATGGTTCTAGAATGACTTCGAGGGTCACAAGGTCACTTGGCATCATCCCAATTTTGTTAATTTCAATCTTCTCTTTTATTTTCTTTTATTTTCTGGCACTTCTTAGCTTGCTCATTTTCCTTCCTCTTTTTTTCTTCTATTTATCACTTCTTTCTTTCCTCTCATTTCTCACGTCCCACAACTTCATCCACTTTTTTTTTTATTTTTTGATTTTCTTTTTGTTCCTTTTTTTTCTTTTCCTTTTAAATAAAATATAAAAATAACTTGATCGAATCTTATGTAGATTGCCTACGTATTATGACACCATATGAATCAGATCTTTACTGTCACGACCCGGATTCCCACCCTTGGGAGTCTTGATGGCGCCTACTAATGTGAGCTAAGCAAGCAATTCTTTTAAGACTAAGTAATTCATTAACAAATTATTTCCTTTTAACAGTTGTAAAGCAATAATTTGTGAGCATCGAAAATTTAAATTAAGCGTAAGAAAGCAATAAAAGATCTGAACATGTAGCTATTACAACCAATTAGGCCTTAACCACCCAGAACTGTTGTCATAGTGTCACAGATGATCTAAGAGTGCTAAATACAAAGTCTGAAAATAAAAGATATACTGTCTCAGAATCAAAGAGATGAAACATGAAAATAAGTGATAGAGGAGACGCCAGGGCCTATGGACGCCTTCAGGTCTACCTTGGATCTCTGCATGGACTGAAGGTGGCCACTCAATATACGGTCCAAAGTCAATAGCACTTAGATCTGCACATAAGAGTACAAAGTGTAATATCAGCACAACCGAACCCATATGCTGGTAAGTGCCTAGCCTAACCTCAGCGAAGTAGTGATGAGGCTAGGACCAGACTACCAAATAAATCTGTGCAGTTCTATCATATACAGCGAAAAGTAAAGAAGAAATAAACAAGTGAAGATGGGAGGGGGAAAACATACTTCGGGGAATAACATGTAAAACATGATATCAAGAGAATTATAATGGAACAAAAATCCAACTACTACCAAGGATAAGGAAAACAAAGGCATAATTCACTTTCATTTCACATCTTGTTGCAAGCGTGTAACCTGCTCCCATCTCATATACCTCGTGGCAGGCGTGCAACCTGATCCAATTTATTTATCTCGTGGAAGGCGTGCCAACCGCTCCCATTTCATATATCTCATGGCAGACTTGCCACCCGCTCCCGTTTCATTTATCTTGTGGTAGGCGTGCCCCTCACTCCCTTTTTAATTATCTCGTGGAAGGTATGCCACCAGCTCCCATTTACAAATCAACAACAACCACAAAGAACCCCGTCAAAGGAACATAAGTAATATAACGACATCCCTGCAAGGGAACAAGAACAATATATATCAACATCCTGGCAACGGAACAAGAATATCAAAACAAACGTCCCAGCAAGGGAACAAGAATATCAAAACAAATGTCTCGGCAAGGGAGCAATGATGATAGTAACATGCAAGGCCCAATAAACCATAACGGAGTCATAACAAATGTGATACAAAACTGACAGGCATGCTTGACACCGACGTACAGATACTCGTCACCATGCCTATACGTCGTGCTCAACAATTATCTCATAGAAAATAGGACTCAACTCCTAATCCCTCAAGCTAAGGTTAGACCAAACACTTACCTCGATGCCATGAACACAATTCAAGCCTCAACTATAGCTTTACCTCGTGATTCCACCACCAATTTGCTCGTATCTAGTCATAAGTTACTTAATTACATCAATGAATGCTAAATAAACAATTTCTAGTACATGGAAATAAGTTTTCTAAAGCTTTTCCCAAAAAGCCTAAAATCAGCCTCGGGCCCACATGGTCAAAACTCGAGGTTCGAACCAAAACCCGATCACCCATTCCCCCACGAACCGAAATATATAATTTATTTTGAAATTGGACCTCAAATCGAGGTCCAAATCCCCAATTCTTAAAAAATCTAGGTTGTACCCCAAACACCCAATTTCCTCCATGAAAATCATTGATTTGAAGTTGAAATCATGTTAAAAGATGTTAAGGATTGAAGAAAATTATTTAAAAATGACTTAAAATTTATTTGGAGAAGCAGAGACCTCTGAAAAATCGCCTAAGTGTGTTTCTGTTTTGAGAGGATATGAAAATGGGTTAAAAATTCAGCTAAGTATAAAAGTTGCAGGTTTCAGATGTGGGGATTGCGAACCCTGACCTATGCTATTATGGAAATTGCGAAATAGGGCTCGCATTTGCGAACCCTTCAGGAAAATAGGACCTTCGCATTTGTGAACAACTTGTCGCATTTGCGACTAGCGAATTGCGAAAACTTCATCGCTTTTGTGACTCAAGGCTGAAATAGGGATTTTCGCATTTGCGAAAGAAATCTCGCATTTGTGAGACTGAGATGGCCTTGCTTCCTTCGCATTTGCGATCTGCCACTCGCATTTGCGAACCTGCAGGCATGCTATGCACAACTGAAATCTGCAATTTTTCTAAGTTCAAAATGCACCCCGTGGCCTATCCAAAACTCACCCGAGCCCTCGTGGCTCCAAACCAAATATACACACAACATCAAAAATATCCTACGGACTTATTCGTGCACTCAAATTAGAAAAATAACATCATGAATATTGAATTAAACCTCAAGATCAATGAAATTTCTCAAAACTTCTTTAAACATCAAATTTGCATTTAAGCCCGAATCACGTCAAATGGATTCTGTTTCTTACCAAACTTCACAAAATTGTCTTAAATCACATATAATACATGTACCGGGCACCGGAACCAAAATATAGGTCCGATACCAATATGTTCTAATCGAAATTCATTTCCAAATCCTTTAAACAATTTCAGAAAATAATTTTCTTTAAAAATTCATTTCTCGGGTTTGGGACCTCGAAATTTCATTTAGAGCATACACCCAAGTCCCATATTTTCCTACGGGCCCTCCGGGATCATCAAATCATGGGTCCGGATCCGTTTACTGAAAATGTTGACTGTAAGCACGTGATTTTTGTCCTATATGAGAATTACTCCCAAAAAATGCAAAATAAAATAGTTTTGTTTGTTTGCAATTGTCGTGAATTTTGTGTTAATTTTATTGTATTGTTTACGTCTATCTGTGCATTCTTTTTATTTAATTAATAAAAATACAAAAAATGTCGCATTTGCATTTGGGATTCAATTCTACATTTAGGAGTAATTATGTTTGTTTTACAAAATGGAAAAATCACAAAAAATAATATACTTTGTATATTTAGCATTTAATGTCCAAAGTATGTGATTTTATTTTTAAATTGTGTGTGATAATTACTATTAAGATTTAATTAGTATTTTTAAGATAATTTTGGGTTTATAATTTAATCTAGGATTTTTGGTTTTAAAAAATTAGGAAACAAAAAGAAAAGAAAAGAAACAAAATGAAAGAAGGAGTTGAAAAATCGGACTAGGCCGTTGTTTTTTCTGACCAAAACCAGGCCCAAAACATTTGCCTAGCCCAGTTGAGTTAATCAGGCTTCACAGACATCTAAACTACGTTGTTTCAAATCAACCAATCTTAGCCGTTCAATCCACATCAATCCAACGGCCCTCATCCCATCTCCCAACCCGTCTCACCAACCCGACCCATTCCTCAAACCAATCCAGTCCCCTAGAAGGCCAAACGACACCGTTTGGTTTAGTCGACTGATCCAGGCCATTTGATCGCAAATGATCTAACAGCCTGGATTGGTTCTCTCACTTCGTATATAATTAACCAAACACACCCAGCCCCCCTAAGCCAAACCCCCCTCCATCTCTAACGATCAGAGACACACCAAATGACCTCCGCCTCACACCACCGTCGACCGCCCGCAAGAAATCGCCTACGGCGATGGTCTACGGCCAAACAACTTCATCTTCACACCATAGAACCACCAAACCATACCCTCTCCAAATCTACACTCATCTTGCCTCGAATCATCCCAGGCCATCTCAAATCTTCAATCGAAGGTTCGAGTAAAACTCTAAAACTACCCAACCAGTCCCAAAGTCACACCATTGAGCCACCGGACCACCCTCGCCCCTAATCCCTAACTAATTTGGTCCAAATCCAAGTTAAACTCATTAAAAGGCAGATCTAGGGTTCACCGGTTCGAGACTGCTTCAAAGTCGTCAGGGTCAAGTCGGTTTCTAGTTAGTATTATAGGCCTGTTTCTGACAAAATAGGCGTATAATACTAATTGGAAATCAATTTCAAGAATATGTTGTTTGGAATCCAAAAATCAGTAAGTCTTCTTGAATGTCTTCTTTTTCTTTTTTTTTATATATGTTCGTTTTTTTGGTGTTAAGTTGTGATTAGCTTCTCTTAGGTTTTAGTTTAAGTTAATTATAGGTTCTTAATCCGGTCAATATTCCGCCTCTTTTTCTGATTCTTGTTAGATTAATACTCCAATGTTCGTCTGAATAGTTCAATCGATTATTCGTTTGCCTTAAATAGGTTTCTAATCCGTCTTTTGTTCATTGCTTTTCTTCCTCTCCATCAGACCTTCCACTTGGTCTAGTATTCTTCTGTCAGTTGATAACATATGTTATAAATAGTTTCGTCGATTAAATCATTCTTGTTTTTAATTCAGTAGTTTTCATCGAATGGTTTGGTGTCGAGTGTTATATGTACTGATCCTTAGACACTCAGTCAGGGCTTGTTGTCAACACTGACAGTGATCATGCATTTTGTATAGTTTGGATTTAGAATTATGATTAGTTCAATCCTTGTACCAATGTGATTTTGATTCAGTTTCAGCCTCAATATTCTGTTGAAATTTTGTGGGATATTAAGGTGATGTTTGGTTTCCCTTGTTGTGAACTCATACTTTGTGTTTGCTTGTGTCACGACCCAAGTTCACCAATTGTGAACACGTCATGACGGCACCTAGTCTTCACGACCAGGTAAGCCTAACACATTGTGGAATTAACAACATTTGCGAAATTTATATTCAAAAGCTAAATAACATGAGTAATGTATGCAGTTGCCGCCTGGCACATACACTTTAATACAAAATACTAAAATAACCTCCAAGACCCGGAAACCCACGGGCAACACAGGCTATAAGAAATCTTACACTGCTCTAGTCACCAGAATAGTCTAATACAAAGAGGGATCGAAATAACATCTAATAACTATGGATAAAATGAGAAGGAGACTTTGCGGATCTACGGACGTAGCAGATGTATACACCAAGTCCCCAATATGCTCCCTGACAGTTACTAGCGGTACACCTGCTCAGTAGCACCTGGATCTGCACATGAAAAACATGCGCAGAAGAGGCGTGAGTACACCACAGCGGTACTCAGTAACTGCCAAGCCTAACCTCGATTGGGTAGTGACGAGGAAAAGGTCAGGGCCCTACTGAGATAGAAATAATAAAATAGCAAAATATTAACAGTATCGAAGTCTGATGAAAACTAATGAACACGGCGATGTGATATGACATATCAAAGAAATATAGTACTGCAAGACAAAACAGAAACACAAAGTAAATACAGCAAAATTACAAGAATACCGAGGAGGGTCTCCCAGTATACCGTCCTATAGCCCTTTTCTCAACTGTCCAATGGAACTTTCAGGATACCGTCCCGTGGTCCAAATCTCATATCAATATCAAAAGGTCTCCCGGGATACCGTCCCGTAATCCAATCATCAGTGTGCAGGGGGATCTCCCGAGATACCGTCCCGTAGTCCCAAAATAAAAGTGCAGGGGAATCTCCCGGGATACCGTCCCGTAGTCCCAAAATAAAAGTGCAGGGGAATCTCCCGGGATACCGTCCCGTAGTCCCAAAATAAAAGTGCAGGGGAATCTCCCGGTATACCGTCCCGTAGTCCCAAAATAAAAGTGCAGGGGGATATCCCGGGATACCTTCCCGTAGTCCCAAAATAAAATGCAGGGGGATATCCGGGGAATCAAACCCGTAGTCCCAAAGTAAACAAACAAGGGGAACTCCCGGAATCCGCATCCGTAGTCCCAATGTAAATGTGCAACCAACATCAATGAATTATTCAGAAATTTAAGTGCAACAATACAAGGCATCAAATAATACTGGCCTAACATGCTCCACGTAATCACAGTTAAAGCAATTTAACATATAGGCAGCTTGGATCAATTAAACATGCTCTTCTACGCTAGCACAGGCTATAAAAGCAAGTAAAGTAAGGCAAATATGAAAGAGAATCCAAATCAAGTATTTAAGTAAAAATTCGGGTTTCAACAAGTTGCTCAAGTACGCGCTCGTCACCTCACGTACAAGGCATTGAATTACAATTATCACATCTTAAGGGACGAAGTCCCCCACACAATGTTAGGCAAGCCACTTACCTCGAAGCGATACGAAATCAACTAGGGAACGATGCCCTTGCCACGAGTATCCGACTCCAAATGGCCCAAATCTATTCAATTCAATTACAAATCATATATAATATTGCAAACAACTAATTCCACTATTGAAATTAAAGCTAAGGCGCAAAATAGGTAAAATGACCAAAATGCCGCTCATGCCAACATCTCGGAACCGAATAATTTTCACATTTTCAGAAACCGCGTACTCTCACGAGTCTAACCATATAACAATCTCAGAAATCGGAGGTCGAATGCCCCCTCAAAACCTAATAGTTTAGTCAATGAACTTTCACCCAAATTCTTCCATTTTTGATCCTTAATTCGAATTTAAAAGGTGGATTTAATTACTAAATGATGGAATATAATTAGAAAGGATCATAGAAATGTTACCCAATAATCTCCTCTCCAAAATCCTCTCAGAATCGCCCTTGCCCGAGCTCAAAATTAATTTTCCAACTTTTGAAACTTAACCCTCGATTTTGGTATTTCTGGACAGCGGTTTCCGCTTTTGCGATCCAGGGACCGCTTCTGCGATCCCGCTTATGTGGACAAACCACCGCTTTTGCAGTTTTCACTTAAAGGGTCGGAGTCCGCTTCTGCGGACTTATAACCGTTTATGCGGCTCCGCCTTTGCGGATAGCTAACCGCTTCTGCGGTCTCGGAGGAAAAGGGGCCAACTCGATTCTGCGGTGAAGGCCGCTTATGTGGCGCCGCTTCTGCGGTTTCCAAGCCGCAGAAGCAAAAACAACAGAAGGCCTGCCGCAATTTCTTTCTAATTTCCAAAACTAACCCGTTGAGCATCCGAAATCATCCCGGGACCCTCGGGACCCCAACCAAAAGCACCAATACCACCTAATACCTTATTCGAACTTGTACCAATCCTCAAAACACCTCAAACAACACCGAAAACCCGATTAAATCACGGATTCAAGCCTAAGAACTTCAAATTCTAACCAAATACGCTTTCGATCAAAA
>MU716076.1:205299-268725 GCA_026770625.1 Nicotiana glauca
CCATACAAATAATGACGCCAGATCTTCAAGGCATGAACAATGGCAGCTAACTTAAGATCCTGAACAGGGCAGTTCTTTTCATGCACCTTCAACGGTCGGGACGCGTAGGCAATCACCCTACCGTCCTGCATCAATACCGCTCCAAGTCCAACCCGTGAGGCATCACAATAAACTGTATAGGACCCCGAACCGGTAGGCAACATCAAGATTGGGGCTGAAGTCAAAGATGTCTTGAGCTTCTGGAAGCTCTCCTCACACTCCTCTGTCCCTGAAATGGGGAACCCTTCTGGGTCAATCTAGTCATAGGGGCCGCGATTGATGATAACCCCTCCACAAAGCGACGGTAATAACTCGCCAAGCCAAGGAAACTACGGATCTCAGTAGATGAGGAGGGCCTGGGCCAACTCTGCACGGCCTCCACCTTTCTCGGATCCACTCGAATGCCCTCACTCGACACCACGTGGCCTAGGAATGCCACAGAACTCAGCTAGAACTCACATTTGGAGAACTTTGCATACAATCTCTTCTCCCTCAGAGTCTAAAGCACTACCCTCAGGTGCTGCTCATGATCTTCCCGACTCCGTGAATATACCACAATATCATCAATAAAAACAATCACGAATAAATCAAGATATGGCCTGAATACGCTGTGCATCAAATGCATGAAAGTTGTCGGGGCATTAGTCAGCCCAAAAGACATAACAAGGAACTCGTAATGACCATACCGAGTCCTGAAAGCAGTCTTCGGGATATCTGGCTCCCGAATCTTCAACTGATGGTAACCTGAGCGCAAATCAATCTTGGAAAACACCTGTGCGCCCTGAAGCTGATCGAACAGATCATCAATACGAGGTAAAGGATATCGGTTCTTCACTGTAACTTTGTTCAACTAGCGATAATCAATGCACATACGCATAGAACCGTCCTTCTTCTTCATAAACAAAACAGGGGCTCCCCATGGTGAAACACTGGGTCGAATAAAACCCTTACCTAACAATTCATGCAACTGATCCTTCAACTCTTTCAACTCAGGAGGAGCCATGCGATATGGAGGAATGGAGATGGGCTGAGTTCCCGGTAACAGATCAATTCCAAAATCAATATTTCTATCGGGCGGCATGCCCGGAAGATTAGCTGGAAATATATCGGGAAAATCCCGTACCACTGGGACTGAATCAACAGAAAGGGTGTCAAGACTGACATCTCTCACATAAGCTAAATAAGCAGCACACCCCTTCTCAACCATACGTTGAGCTTTAAGGAAAGAAATAACCCTGATGGGAGTATGATCTAAGGTACCACTTGACTCAATACGTGGTACACCTGGCATAGCCAGTGTCACGGTCTTGGCGTGACAATCAAGAATAGCATGATGGGGCGACAACCAATCCATGCCCAGAATAATATCAAAATCAACCATACCGAGTAATAATAGATCAGCCCTGGTCTCAAAACCACGAATAGTAACCAAACACGACCGGTACACGCGGTCCACAACAAGAGAATCTCCCACAGGAGTAGAAACATAAACGGGGGCACTCAAAGAATCCCGAGGCACACCCAAATGCGAAGCAAAATAAGAGGACACATATGAATAAGTGGAGCCGGGATCGAATAGAACCGATGCCTCTTTGTGACAAACCAGAATCATACCTGTGATGATAGAATCGGAGCAACCGCCTCTGTACGACCAGGAATGCAATAATATCTAGCCCGACCCCTCTCACGAGGGCAACCTCTATCTCCCCGGCCTCCGCCCCTAGCAGGCTGGGCAGGTGGGGTAGTAGTAGGAGCTGGAACCATAGCCTGAGAACTCTGAGAAGCATGTTGTGGCTAAGCAGTCTATGAAGATGCACCCCTACCAAGTCTGGGGCAGTCTCTAACCAAGTGACGTGTATCGCCAAATTCGAAGCAAGCTCTAGTAGGACGTGGTGGCTGTGACTGACCGGAGCTAGGTCAGGAGACCTCTGGAGGTACCCCGCGCAGGAGGCGCGCTAGAAACTGGAGGCGAATAATAAGGCTCCTGAGGTGCTGGTGGAGCTGGAGTACTACCGGCTGCTGGCAAGGCTGAATGAACGGGGCAACTAGAATAACCCCTACCATAACGTCCAGTTGATGAAGTACGGGCACCTTACTAATGACCCGACTCTCGAGACCTCTTGGCCTCTCTCTCCCCTCGCTCTCTGGAGAGCATGCCCTCAATCCGTCTAGCAATGCTCACTACCTACTGGTAGGGAATATCCATCTCTAACTCTCAGGCCATGCTGGACTGGATGGGCGGAATAAGACCCTCGATAAACCTCCGCACTCTTTCCCGAACTGTGGCGACCAAAGCCGGTGCATGTCTGGCCAACCTAGTATAATGGATAGCATACTCTGAGACTGTCATAGCACCCTGGCACAAAAGCTCAAACTCCGTGCGCCATGAATCCCTGAGGCTCTGGGAACAAACTCCCTCATAAACATGTCTGAGAACTGGGTCCAGGTTAGTGAGGCAGACTCGACTGGACTATCCAACTCATAAGTACGCCACCAATAATAGGCGACTCCCCGAAGCTGAAAGGGGTGAAAGAAACCCCACTAGACTCCACTATGCCTATAGTATGAAGAATGCAATGACACTCCTCCAAGAATCCCAAGGCTTCATTTGAAGCTAGGCCACTGAACACTGGGGGATCATATTTCTTGAACCTCTCTAGCCTGCGCTGCTCATCCTCTGAGACAGCTGACCCATCCCCAAGCTGTACTGGTGATGCAGGCGGTACAGGAATAACCTCTGGAACCTGCTCCATCGGCACTCTCTGCTCAGGAGTGCAGGCTGCGGGAGTCTGGGCCCCTCCCCCGGCCTGAGATGTGGTTGCAGCGAGGGGAAGCAACCCCGCATGAGCCAAAGTAGTGTACACGCTCATGAACTGAGCCAGGGTCTCTTGGAGCGCTGGAGTACTAGTAGTTGTAGTAGGTGTACCAGGTGCCTGTGCTCCAACTGGATCTGCTGGTGGTACCTCAATGGCAGCGCGCGCGGGTGCTGTGGCTGCACCTCGGGCGCGTCCTCGACCTCTTCCTCAGCCCCGGCCTCTGACGGCGACAGCAGGGGGCGCGGGTGCCTGGTCCTCTTGTGTAGCATGTGTCCTCACCATTTGTGAGAGAATATAAGACAGAAGTTTAGATTTGGTGTCAAAATATCGCACGACAAGGAATTCAAAAAATGAAGATTTTTCCTAAACAGTTACATAGCCTCTCGTAGATAAATACGGACGTCTCCGTACCAATCAGCGGGACTCTAATAAACCGGCTTGTATCTTGTGACTCCTATGAACCTAGTGCTCTGATAAGAACTTGTCAGGACCCTAGTTCACCAATTGTGAACACGTCATGACGGCACCTAGTCTTTACGACCAGGTAAGCCTAACACATTGCGGAAGTAACAACATTTGCAAAATTTATATTCAAAAGCTAAATAACATGAGTAATGTATGCAGTTCCCACCTAGCACATACACTTTAATACAAAATACTCAAATAACCTCCAAGACCCGGAAACCCACGGGCAACACACGCTATAAGAAATCTTACACTGCTTTAGTCACCATAATAGTCTAATACAAAGAGGTATCAAAATAACATCTAATAACTATGGATAAAATGAGAAGGAGACTTTGCGGATCTGCGGACGTAACAGATGTATACCTCAAGTCCCCAATACGCTCTCTGACAGCTACTCACGGTACGCCTGCTCAGAAGCACCCAGATCTGCACATGAAAGACATGCGCAGAAGAGGCTTGAGTACACCACAGCGGTGCTCAGTAAGTGCCAAGCGTAACCTCGATTGGGTAGTCACGAGGAAAAGGTCAGGGCCCTACTGAGATAGAAACAATAAAATGGAAAAATATTAACAGTATTGAAGTCTGGTGAAAACTAATGAACACAGCAATATGATAAGACAGATCAATGAAATATAGTACTGCAAGACAAAACAGAAACACAGAGTAAATACAGCAAAATTACAAGAATACCGACGAGGGTCTCCTAGGATACCGTCCTGTAGCCCTTTTCTTAACTATCCAATGGAACTTTCGGGATACCGTCCCGTAGTCCAAATCTCATATCAATATCAAAAGATCTCCCGGGGTACCATCCCATAATCCAATCATCAGTGTGCAGGGTGATCTCCCGGGATACCTTCCCGTCGTCCCAAAATAAAAGTGCAGGGGAATCTCCCGAGATACCGTCCCGTAGTCCCAAAATAAAAGTGCAGGGGAATCTCCCGGGATACCGTCCCGTAGTCCCAAAATAAAAGTGCAGGGGAATCTCCCGGGATACCGTCCCGTAGTCCCAAAATAAAAGTGCAGGGGAATCTCCCGGGATACCGTCTCGTACTCCCAAAATAAAAGTGCAGGGGATCTCTCGGGATACCATCCCGTAGTCCTAAAATAAAATGCAGGGGGATCTCCTGGGAATCAAACTCGTAGTCCCAAAGTAAACAAACAAGGGGGAACTCCCGGAATCCGCATCCGTAGTCCCAATGTAAATGCGCAACCAACATCAATGAATTATTCAGAAATTTAAGTACAACAATACAAGGCATCAAATAATACTAGCCTAACATGCTCCACGTAATCACAGTTAAGACAATTTAACAAATAGGCAGCTTGGATCAATTAAACATGTTCTTCTACGCTAGCACATGCTATAAAAGCAAGTAAAGTAAGGCAAATATGAAAGAGAATCCAAATCAAGTATTTAAGTAAAAATCCGGGTTTCAACTCCACGTAATCACAGATAAGACAATTTAACAAATAGGCAGCTTGGATCAATTAAACATGTTCTTCTACGCTAGCACATGCTATAAAAGCATGTAAAGTAAGGCAAATATGAAAGAGAATCCAAATCAAGTATTTAAGTAAAAATCCGGGTTTCAACAATTTGCTCAAGTATGCGCTCGTCACCTCATGTACAAGGCAGTCAATTACCAATTATCACATCCTAAGGGACGAAGTCCCCCGCACAAGGTTAGGCAAGACACTTACCTCGAACCGGTGCGAAATCAACTAGGGAACGATGCCTTTGCCGCGAGTATCCGACTCCAAATGGCCTAAATCTATTCAATTCAATCACAAATCATAAATAATATTGCAAACAACTGATTCCACTATTGAAATTAAAGCTAAGGCGCGAAAATAGGTGAAATAACCAAAATGCCCCTCAGGCCAACGTTTCGGAACCGAATAATTTTCACATTTTCAGAAACCGCGTACTCTCACGAGTCTAACCATATAACAATCTCAGAAATCGGAGGTCGAATGCCCCCTTAAAACCCAATAGTTTAGTCAATGAACTTTCACCCAAATTCTTCCATTTTTGATCCTTAATTCGAATTTAAAAGGTCGATTTAATTACTAAATGATGGAATATAATAAGAAAGGATCATAGAAATGTTACCCAATAATCTCCTCTCCAAAATCCTCTCAGAATCGCCCTTGCCCGAGCTCAAAATTGATTTTCCAACTTTTGAAACTTAACCCTCGATTTTGGTATTTCTGGACAGCGGTTTCCGCTTTTGCGATCCAGGGACCGCTTCTGCGATCCCGCTTATGTGGACAAACCACCGCTTTTTCGGTTTTCACTTAAAGGGTCGGAGTCCGCTTCTGGGGATTTATAACCGCTTATGCGGCTCCGCCTTTACGGAAAGCTGACCACTTCTGCGGTCTCGGAGGAAAAGGGGCCAACTCGCTTCTGCGGTGTGAAGGCCGCTTATGCGGCGCCGCTTCTGCGGTTTCCAAGCCGCAAAAGCGAAAACAACAGAAGGCCTGCTGCAATTTCTTTCTAACTTCCAAAACTAACCCGTTGAGCATCCGAAATCATCCCGGGACCCCCGGGACCCCAACCAAAAGCACCAATACCACCTAATACCTTATTCGAACTTGTACCAATCCTCAAAACACCTCAAACAACACCGAAACCCCGATTAAATCAATGATTCAAGCCTAAGAACTTCAAATTCTAACCAAATACGCTTTCGATCAAAAACCAAACCAAACCTCGTCCGAATGACCTGAAATTTTGCACACACATCCCAAATGACATGACGAAGCTACAGAAACTTCCAGAATTCAACTCCAACCCTCGGATCAAAAACTCACTATCGGACCGAAAACTTTAAAAATTCAAACTTCGGCATTTCAAGCCTAAATGAGCTACGGACCTCCAATTAACATTACGAACATGCTCCCAACCCCAAAATCACCTAACGGAGCTAACAGAGCCATCAGATTTCCATTCGGAGGTCATCTTCACACTGTTCCGAATACGGACCATTTTCAACTCTTAAACTCTCATTTAGGGACTAAGTATCCCAAAACACTCCGAATCCTAATACTGAACGTCCCGACAAACCAAAATAGCATAAATGAACTTAGGGAAAGCAGTTAATGGAGGATCAGGGCATAAATTCCTAAAATGACCGGCCAGGTCGTTACAGCTTGTCTAGTTATCAGGAGATCTATTTGTTTTTTTACTGAAGCTTTATGATCTGTCCAGTTGAATTAGGAGTCAGATTATTCAGTTATTAGGAATTAGCTAAATTCATCTCGTTAGGTGAATTGGTTATAGCTGATAGGTTTAGTGCAAATTGGAAGGGGTTTCAGGTGTATTTTCAGTAGTTCATAGTAGGTTCAAGGGGTATTTTGGGACTTAAAAATTGGAGAATTGTTTATGTTGAGTGCCTTGCCCACTAAGCTAGTAAAATAAGGCATTTGTGGGAACAAAATATAATGGGGAGGTAAAGGGATTGATTAAAAAATAGGTACCCATAACTTTGCATTAAAAATGACACAAGACACATACTAATGGGCTGGTAAGAGAATATGATGGGCAAGAATATTTTTCTAATAGGTGAGTGCTCTTAAGAGCTGGCAGGGCCTATTTTGGGCTATAAATGCTGGGAGTTTGGACAGAAGTAAGGGGTCTCTTCTTGGTGAGTTGAAAAGGGAAATAAGGGGAGGTCTTCAGACTGGGGAGAGCTAAAAAAACACTTAAGGAAAACTGAAAGTTAAGAAGGGGGAAGGCTGGATTTTGATCTCTCTTTTTGATCAGTCTTGGGTAGTTCACTTGAATAAGAGTTAGGAAAGCTTTGAGAACTGTCAACCTTTGAGAGGTTAGATAGCCTTCTGATAACTTCTTTTCTTCTAAGAGCTTGAAAAACATTTGAAAAGGGACTGGGCTTCCTAGAGCATAAGCTTGACAAACTAACTTCCTTTTTACTTTAAACCTCCTGAAACTTGAAGAGGACTTCAACTGTAGTTAGCAAGTTACACTTTTCTAATTCAGCTTCTGTTTGCTGAGTTCTAGGGGTGTTCATGATTGTATTTCAATTGGTGTTGGTTTTCAATTGAATCATTTTGGGGTAAAATATTTATGGTTGTGATTCTGTGGGTTATTAGGTCTCATTTTGGGTGTTGTGCTGGTTGTTTTAAGACCTTTCCATTGCTGCTGTGTTGTTGCTGTGTTATCTGCTATTGCTGACTTCATCCTTTTCTTCTTGTATTTCCATTATCCAGGTACATGTTCTAAAGCTCTCAAATCTAATGGAAATGAAGTAAAGGAGTTGTTTGAAGGGGATCCTTGAAATTCCCCTCTGTTTGTTTTGTGTTTAATATAAATGTATAAACAGTAGCTTATTTGATATCTCACATCATGTATTAGAATGACATTAAAATGTGTAAATTGGACTGTTGAATCTATTTCTATAAACATGTGAATATCAATTGTAATTAATCTTAGTTTGTGATTACTTGTTATGAAATATAGTGTGGTGAATTCGTTTTCCAGTAGTCGTAAAATAGTTTCAAATAGTTTATATGTCACAAAACAGGTTCAAATAGTTCAAATGGAAATCAGCATGTTGGTTTAATATGTCTAATTCTGAAATCGCGAGTTCACTTGAGTAAATAACATTATTTTAAGTAGAAATTTGAATAATGTTAGTAACTAATGTTAGTTCTCAAATGTTAGTGATTAATGTTAGCCTAATGTCAGTTTTTAAGCATTGATGCATTTTTCAACAAGTCGTAAAAAGAGTTCAAAAATGGCTTTGTATTACATATAGTTAATTCCAATGGTCCAATTCATCTAATAAAGCCAAGTTCGAATTAGATCGAAATGGTAGCTGGTTTAATATTTAAAACGGCAGGCGGCGAATTTTAAGTTAGGTAGCGGGTTCAAACTAGAAGGTGTTTCCTTTTGTTTCGACCCGAACTTGAACTTGAAGCCCGAGCTTTTAATGTTAATTGATTAGGATTTTTCTTTATTTATTTTAGAGACAAAATAAATAGAAAAATCATTGTCACTTTAGGATATCCTTAAATAAAATGAGACGAGCCTCGCCAAATAAAATGCACAAGCTGCGGAGCCCTCATGCATGGTTATAATAATTATCTAGAATTCAAGACGAGCCGTTTACCGAATTTCACGGCCTTCCCCAAAATAATAACGCGTTAGTCTCTCTAGGCGCGTATTTTAATAACATTACCTCCCTAAACTTGGGTGCACATTTATGTGACTCAAATCTAAATCTCAACGGAGTCGAAATGTGTCAATAACCACGGGTACATTGATGTGACGTGGTTCGAGACGCGTTTTCATGACGTTGCAATTCTTATTAAAAATAATAATAATAAAAGCGGTAAAAATTTAAATTTGCACATAAGTTCATCATGTTAAAAATCAGATAAATAAGCCAAATATGACAGTTGAGCGACAGTGCTAGAACCACGGAACACGAAAATGCCTAACACATTCTCCCGGGTTAACAGAATTCCTTATCCGAATTTGTGGTTCGTAGACTGTAATACGGAGTCAATTTTTTCCTCGATTCGGGATTCAAACCGGTGACTTGGGACACCATAAATCTCTTAAGTGGCGACTCCATTACTTAATAATCAAATCCCGTTTCGATTGTCCTTTAATTGAAAAAACTCCCTTTACTACGCCTCTTCGCGGGGTGCGGTAGCGATAAAAAGGAGGTGCGACAGCTCTGGCGACCCCGCTGGGGAGGACGTTCCAAACCCAGTACCTCGGTTCAAGGTTTAAGAATTGGAGCTTAGAATAATTGTTATGTTTGGCTTTATCTGATTTTTCTACATGTTTTCCTGCTAAATGTGCTAAAAGCTTTACCGCTTTTGATATTATTTGAACTGTATATATAAACTGTGCCGAAACCTTTCTCTTCTCACCTCCGGGGATGTGCTTACTGGCTGAGACTCCCTATTCTGTTAGTGTCATACTTTGAAATAAGAAAGGGCTCGGAGAAGTTACAAAGCCGGACGATCCTGCGGGTCCTCGGTACGTAGCCCCCTCCCCGACTCGAGTTGTTCGCTCGGGTACACTGTCTAGAATACATACCCAGGTTTTTGAACCTAGAATAACTTGACTTCATGCCGGATCCCTAGTAGGAACGCTTATTTGCATCACGTTGCATCTGACTTAGGGGACTCAACACAGGGGTTGGGTCCGTCTAGGACAGGTAACCTGAAATGAAAAAAACCATCCTGCTGCATCCTATTTGTTTTACCGCATTTTTTTTTGCTTCAGACTTGCATGCTAACCGGCTTCTGAAAATCGGGAATATTGGAAATTTGTGGAAAAAGAGAAAAAAAAGAAGAAGAAAAATAGTAGTGTAGGGAGATAACTACTTGTTCTTAGAAAACCAATGTCGAAACAGTGTCGAAGCTCTGCCGAATTTTTTAGAAAACAAAAAAAAGAGAAAGGGAAAATGGTTTGTTTTATTGGTCAACTAAAGAGATTTCATTAGTTTGTTGAGGAAAAAAATACAAAAAAAGGGCATTGTTTTCCGAAATAGTGTATTTGTAGATAAAAAAAAGTCTTGTTTTCAAAAATAGTTAGTCTTATTGGCCCGAACTACGTATGTTTGATTTTCACCAGATGTGAAATACGTAGAAAACCCTAATCGGGTCCAACCTCCCCTTTTGCAAAAATAGCCAAAAAATGTCAAATTTTAATTTTCGTCGTAAATAAGTCGGGTGATGCCGTTTTCATCAAATATAGTCAAATGTTCCCGAAAGGGACGCCGGAAGGCTGACTTTGCATAAACGGCCCCTTTGGTAATTTTTTAAATTTTTGCCAATTGACCCACAAAGCATTAAAATCTTCGCCCCCGAGGTATTGAAGGGCCGTGTTTGCAAAACCAGGTCTTTTATTTTAATTTGAAAAAAAATAAAAAAAAGGAGTCAGTGGGAAAATGAATGTCGTTGTGATTTTTAGTCAAAATAAGCCGAGCCAGCTTCGGCAGAGTATTAAACCGTTCTTGCCGAAATAGCGTTAGAGTATCTTTCAATTCTCGAAAGGCTATTTTCGTAAAAGAACAAACAAGTTAGTCAAAGTGTCATAAAATAGATCCTTCCCGGCCTCGAAATTCATTTGAAATTGAGAAGGGGCCACGTTTGCAAAAATAGCCATTTGGTTAAAATTGGCATATAGGGGAAGGAATCTGTCAGTCTGTTTTTTTAATTTGTATTTTTCTTGATTAGAGTATGTGGGTTGTTTAATGTTCAAGTTTTTTCTCGTCTGTCACCAGAGTCTGTTAGTTCAGTCTAAGTTTGTCAGTTTTTTTTAATCATTGTAATCAAAGTGTGTTTTATTATGAAAATTGAAAATTCCAAAAAATGTTTCATTGTTGTTTACGTTTAATTTGCGCGAACTACGCATGGTACGATTCATGCGGGATCATGATACGTGGGAAATCTCCATAAGATTCGACCACAAACCAAAAAAAAAGAGCAAAAAAATGAAAAATGGAAAAATAAAATGAAATGAAAAAAAGATGTTGTCAATAATAAGGGCCGACTGAGTCCATTCTAACATGTTTTGTTTTGAATTATAGTGAAAGTTGAGGTGGTTGGTTGTGGTTCCCAAAATAACTCTTCCCTGCAACGCAAAGTCAAAGGACAATGGCAGAGAACCTCAGAACTGAGTGGGTTGGTACCGATGCCCGACAACAACTGGCTGAACGGAACCACGAGTTGGTAAAAGAGGTAAAACTGTTGAGGCAACATATGGCAAACATGTATCAGGCATGGATGGTTGGTAAGGAACCCATACCGCCACCGCCACCGCCTGGTTTCCCCAATGATGTCCTTACCCGAACTTTGGCATCTCCCGATCACCCTAGTAGTTCTGTCACTCATCCTCCAAGTTCTGAGAGGTTGAGTACACTCTCTGACGTCCGCCTACTCGAAAGGATTAAAGTACCAAAGTTCAAGGAATGCAAAGATCTGGTCGTCCATCTGAGGGAGTACTGCAAGGAAATGGGGAATGTTGGCAAGAAAGACGATTTATTACTGGCATACTTCCGCAGAATCTTGACTATGGCAGCTTTGGAATGGTATGATCGTCAAGATATCAGTAAGTGGAATACATGGGATGACATGGCTCAAGACTTTGTGCGACACTTCCAAAACAATACAGACATCGTTTCGAACCACTCCTCCATATCTCGGATAGAGGAAAAGCCTAAAGAAGATTTTGGGAAGTTCTGGCTCATATGGAGTGAACAGGTTGTTCGGGATAATCTTCCCATTAAAAGAAAAGATGTTGTTGAACCTCCCCAATGATAAGGTCCAGTGGTCGTCCTGGCTAAACGCACGCAATCTCTATATCGACCCCGTGGATATCCTTGTAATTCTCCAAGCCATTACATCTCTCTACCGGACTCCCAAAGACATACTTCACTTTTCAAGTACCCAACTCCACAAAATGCCTATCCACCTCCGAGGGCCTATAGAAATCCTCTAGGGTCAGGGTTTCGTGGGAATCAAGCTTTCAAGAATGAGAGGAAACAAAAATATACTCTGCTGGGAGAATCCTATACTACTCTGTTCCACAAATTGAGACAGTTAGGCCTGTTGAATTCCATTGAGCCCAAAATGCCAAATCCCCTTCCTAGAAATTTTGACCCTTCAGCAAGGTGTGAATATTGTTCGAGGGCTCCCGGACACGATACTGAGAAATATTGGAAATTGAAGAATGTCGTGCAAGAGCTTATTGATACAAATAGGATCGAGGTTCAGGTTCCAGAAGCACCAAACATTAGTCAGAATCCGTTGCCAGCTCACCATGAGACCCACATGATCGAATTGGTACACAAAGGAGGGGAACTTAAGAAGCCCGATCCGTGATAGTGAGACCATGTTCCAAGGAAAAACCAATCAGCAGAAGTTGGCGGCTAAGATGTCATGCTTGGCAATTGGGAAGACGCTCCATTTTTGGTCAGTCGGAGTAGAGCTTTGGTGGTTTATTTTGTGGTCATTTCTGTATGTTCTGGTTATTTTAGGGTTGTGATACGGATATTTTCTTGTGTCAAACCCTATTATCCTTCCATTTTGTCACAGCAGTTTGCTTAGTTTTGTCCAGGTTTTGTACTCTGGTTTTTTTTGCTTGTTTTGTTGTTTGAATCGTTTCATCGTTAGTCTAATACAATTTCCGTTCTTTATTACTTTCAGTCATTTTCTTTGTTTAGTTCTTTTATCCTTTTGTTGTGTCTTTGGTTCAAACGCCGATTCTAGCAACATGACATGCGCACATAAGTATGGCCTAATCTTAAAAGTTAATCATGAAGCAATTGGAAGATGATCGGGGCGCTTAAAGGAAATAAGAACAGATCGGGATATCTGGAGCCCGAGTCATGTGAAACTGGTGCAAGTAAAAATAAAGAAAACCGTAAAGGCAAGCTGGCCAAATTGACAGGGGTCATTCATGATAATGAAAATGAGAGTGTTGCCCAGCAGTGCTTTAAAAGTATGGCGAATGTTAATCGTGTTGTTTGCACTTGACATGTTTTGAAGATTGGAATGACGGAGGCATTTTGTTCTGCTATCCAAACACGTTATCCTTCGTTAACCCTTTGAGCCTTATTTGTTTTCTTTTATACCCATCTTTCGGAATCAGTAGCAAAGTTCATAAATACAAATAGAGAAGATAAAGTAAAAGAAAAGAAAAGAAAAAGAAAAGAAAGAGATAAAGGAAAAGAAAAAGAAAAAAAATGAATGAAAAGGAAAACTAGAACAACGAGGAATTGGGAACTACTTTTGACCTGATTCCTCGAAGAGGATACGTAGGCGCTTCATAGCTCAGTCATAGTGTAAATAAAAAATAAATAAATCCCCAAGTAAGAAACTAGGGCAAAAAAAAAAATTGTGTTTATTATAAATAAATCTAGTTCCGAAGGTTGTAAATATAAACCCAAGTTGATGTTTTTTTGAGCCTTCAAGTACCTTTTCTTTCTAGCCCTATCCAAATCCCACATTACGGTCCAAAGAAAGACCTTCCGATCAGTCTTCGGAAGAGGCCAAGTCAGGCAAATGAGAGAGTCTTATCAGAAAATAATACTCTGATTCCCGGCAGAAAAGACTCTGATCCCCAGCAGAAAAGAAATATGAAAGAGTCTTAGCAGTGGCACCCCAATCACCAGCTGAAAAGTAATACAAATGAGAGATTCTTATCTGTGAAAACCTTCACGGGCACCATAAGGCAATAAAAGCTGAGAGAAAAACCAAAATGAGAGAGCCTTGATAGTGAAAACCTTTCGGGCGCTATAAGTCGAGTGAAGATTGAGAATCAGATGGGAAGGCCCCTGACAAAGATTATGAAAGGCAATTAACGACGGAGGATAGGCCATATGTGCATGTCATGACCGGTAGAGTTGGTATCCGCGTTCGATAAGTTTTTATAATTTTTCTTGTTATAGAGTCATCTTTTTCCTTTGTCTTCTATTTTTGTTTCCTTTTATCTTTCTCCTTTTTATCAAAAAATTCCCCAACAAAGTCTGTCTGGTCAGAACAAGTGAGAAATGACTTCAAAACTTGCCACCAAATTTCCAATTATGCAAGGTGAGATCTGATTAGAACATCCAAGTGGTATAAGCCAGGAAGGAACAAGCGCAAAGTCCAGTGTCTAGAAGGATATTCCCCAGCAAGAGGAAATTGACAAAGGGGTGGATCAGTGTCAAGGAGGATATCTCTAGTAAAAAGCGAATGTTAATGACCTCAAGGCCAAGGCCAATGAGACTCAAAGTTCGAGGAAATGCTAGTTCCCGAGCTATGCAAAAAAAAGGGATATCCCCAGCAGAAAAGGAATTTTCAGTGACTCGGATGAACGAAGAAAATGGCTCATCAGTAAAACATGCAAGATCCTCAAGCAGAGTCACTGTCATAGGAATGTGGGGGGTCAGGATACAAGTGAAAAGAAACAATGAAAGGCTTATGAATAAGGAGTCATCAAGGAGGTAGGAAATTATTGACCAAAGTTTCAAGATGGCCAGACAATGCAAGGCTGGGCAAGTCGTTCTAAGACTAAGAGGAATATCATCCCCAGCGGGAATATCATCCCCAGCAAGTTTTGATAGTGTACTAGAACGCGGAGCAGGGAAGGAGAAAGGGAAAGACCATCCCCAGCAGGAGTATCACAACCAGCCACCGCGTTTTAAACTAACAAATTTTCTTTGATTTGAAACAGGAAAAAGGAAATGGCATTGATGGAAAGGCATGCCACGTGGAAGATTATCAAACTGGGGCAGAAAATTTTCTCTTCTTTTGGAAAATTTTCTGGAAGTCAGGTATCCACTTGGGGAAGAAGAAAGATAACACCAGTCTCGAGGGAAGACGATATCAGTGTTATCCCCAGCAAAAGAAAAGAAAAAAAAAGAGATAAATCCCCAGCAGTTTTGGAGAAAGGAAAGCACCAGCTTTAAGTGAAGTAGCCTTGGAAAAAGCCAGATGACACAAGGGAGGTGGTCTTTGAACCGATGTTATCCCCAGCGGTGTTGAATGAAAGAAAATAACAAGTTTGAATGAAAGGAGTTGTATCCCCAATGGACAAAGCAAAAGGATGAAACTTGTGCTCAGAAAAGCAAAAAGCCAGTGTTATCCCCAGCAGTGTTATCCTCAACAGTGTTATTCCCAGCTGATAACATTTTATCCCCAGTAGTGTTGAGAGGAAATTTGAAGAAAGTAGTTTTGAAAAAAAAAGGGGGAAGAAAGGAGATTTCCCTAGCAGTATTATCCCCAACAGGTAAGTAATTAATTCCCCAACAGCATTATCCCCAGCAGTTTCGAGGGAAGACAACACGAGTTTTTGAGTGAAGCGGTTCAGACAGAAGGTACTTCAAGTAGAAGGAAATGGTTTACAAGGAAAAGAAAGGACAACAATAGTAGAATGCAAATAAGGTATCCACTTGAGGAAGAAGGAAGATAACACAAGTTCTAAGGGAATGAGGAAAACATCCCCAGCAAGAAGGTCACAACCGACCATCATTTTCAAAAACTGACAAAAATTTTCTTTGTATGTAACAGGAACAAAGCAGTGCAAAGTTTCTCCTAAGATAAAAAAATCTTAGTCCGATGAATTTCTCCTAAGATAAAAAATCTTAGTCTGATGAATTATTTTCCTAAGATGAAAACATCTTAATTCGATGAATTGTTTCTCCTAAGATAAAAATCTTAGTCCGATGAATTGTTTCTCCTAAGATGAAAAATCTTAGTCTGATGAATTTTCTCCTAAGATGGAAAATCTTAGTCTGATGATTTGTTTCTCCTAAGATGAAAAATCTTAGTCTGATGAATTTTCTCCTAAGATAAAATCATAGTCCGATGAATTCCCTCATAAGATAAAAATCTTAGTCCGATGGATGTTTTCTCCTAAGATAAAAAATCTCAGTCCGATGGATGTTTCTCCTAAGATGAAAAATCTTAGTCTGACGAATTTTCTCCTAAGATAAAATCTTAGTCCGATGAATTCTCTCCTAAGATAAAAATCTTAGTCCGATGGATGTTTTCTCCTAAGATAAAAAATCTTAGTCCGATGGATGTTTTCTCCTAAGATAAAAAAATCTTAGTCTGATTAATTCTCTCCTTAGATGAAAAATCTTAGTCTGGTGAATTTTTCTCAAGATAAGAAATCTTAGATAAATAAGAAGTCAGTTGGAAAGACTTAGAAAAGATAACAACAAAGAAGTGAAGGCAACAACCGGAAAGACCCAGATAAGATAACAAAAGGGGAAGGCAAGAATTGAAAAAATTGAAAGCAATAGTTGGATAGTTATAGATAAGATAGTAAGAAGTGAAACACAACAAGTAGAAGGTTTCAGATAAAACAATAAGAAGAAGGAAGCAACAAGTAGAAGGTTTCAGATAAAACAACAAGAAGAAGGAAGCAACAATTGGAAGGTTTCAAGTAAGACTACAAAATGGACCTAATCTGATGAATTATCTCCTAGAGTCAAAATCTCAGTCCGATGAATCTTTCTCCTGAGATCAAACAAAAATGGACCTAGTCTGATGAAGTATCTCCTAGAGTCAAAATCTTTGTCCGATGAATCTTTCTCCTGAGATCATCACGAAAAAAAATGGACCTAGTCTGATGAATTATCTCCTAGAGTCAAAATCTTAGTCCGATGAATCTTTCTCCTAAAATAACAGAAAAAATCTTAGACTGTTGGAACTTTCACCTAAGCTGGTAACCACTTCAGTCTTTAAATTCCAAGTTGTGAAGTCGGGAGCCCGCCCGTATAATAGGGGAATACATTTTAGCCTTTACATTTCAAGTCTTGAAGTTAGTAACACGCCAGGAGAGCGAGAGGTTACAACAAAAATCCCCAGCATAAATTCAAGTTTAGCAATCAGAAGGGAGGCAACAGTGTTCGGAGGAAGGGAGTTCAGGCTTTGAAGAAAAATAGTTTGAAGCTCACAAGCAGTTCAAGTTCGGCAATCAAGAGAGGCCGATGAGTCAATTCAGAAATGAAGAAACATCGTGAGGAAATACAAGGCGACAAGACAACAAAGGTCGCGGAGCAAGTTTGAGAATAAGTCGTTGTAATTCATAAGCCATAGCTTAGCTTAGCTTCTTTATTTTACTTTTAGCATGGTGTAATAAGGGGTCAGCACTAGCAGCAGTAGCAACAACAGTAACAGTAAAGCCACAGTCTCATGGTAGTCCCAGCTACGAAAACTTCCCGGACTACATTGACCTGATTCCCTTTTAGCCAGGGATATGTAGGAGACCTTTTAAAGCAAAGGTTCGGTCAAATCCTTTCAAAAAATGCTTCACACGGAGTACTCAAACGGGCAAAAATCGCTCGCTATTGCACGAAAATGCTTCGCATTTTCGGACAAAGAGGGGCTGCTGTAAGCACGTGATTTTTGCCCTATATGAGAATTACTCCCAAAAAATGCAAAATAAAATAGTTTTGTTTATTTGCAATTGTCGTGAATTTTGTGTTAATTTTCTTGTATTGTTTACGTATGTCTATGCATTCTTTTTGTTTAATTAATAAAAATACAAAAATGTCGCATTTGCATTTGGGATTCAATTCTACATTCAGAAGTAATTAGGTTTGTTTTACAAAATGAAAAAATCACAAAAAATAATGTACTTTGCATTTTTAGCATTTAATGCCCAAAGTATGAGATTTTATTTTTTAATTGGTGTTTAATTGTGTGTGATAATTATTATTAAGAGTTAATTAGTATTTTTAAGATAATTTTGGGTTTATAATTTAATTTAGGATTTTTGGTTTTAAAAAATTAGGAAACAAAAAGAAAAGAAAAGAAACAAAATGAAAGAAGGAGTTGAAAAATCGGACTAGGCCGTTGTTATTTTTGACCAAAACCAGGCCCAAAACATTTGCCTAGCCTAGTCCAGTTAATCAGGCTTCACAGACGTCTAAACTACGTCGTTTCAAATCAACCAATCTCAGTCGTTCAATCCACATCAATCCAACGACCCTCATCCCATCTCCCAACCCGTCTCACCAACTCGACCCATTCCCAAACCCATCCGGTCCCAGAGAAGGCCAAACGACACCGTTTAGTTTAGTCGACTGATCTAGGCCATTGATCTCAAATGATCTAACGGCCTGGATTGGTTCTCTGACTTCGTATATAATTAACCAAACACACCCAGCCCCCCTAAGCCAAACCCCCCCTCCGTCTCTAACGATCAGAGACACCCCAAATAACCTCCGCCTCACACCACCATCGACCACCTGCCGGAAATCGCCTACGGCAGAGGTCGATGGCCAAACAACTTCATCTTTACACCATAGAACCACCAAACCACCAAACCATCCCCTCTCCAAATCTACACTCATCTTTCCTCGAATCATCCCAGGCCGTCTCAAATCCTCAATCGAAGGTTCGAGCAAAACCCTAAAACTACCCAACCAGTCCCAAAGTCACGCCATTGAGCCACCGGACCACCCTCGCCCCCAATCCCTAACTAATTTGGTCCAAATCCAAGTTGAACTCATTAAAAGGCGGATCTACGGTTCACCGGTTCGAGACTGCTTTGAAGTCATTAGGGTCAAGTCGGTTTCTAGTTAGTATTATAGGCCTATTTCTGACGAAATAGGCGTATAATACTAACCGGAAATCGATTTCAAGAATATGTTGTTTGGAATCCAAAAATCAGTAAGTCTTCTTGAATGTCTTCTTTTTCCTTTTTTTTATATATGTTCGTTTTTTTGTGTTATGTTGTGATTAGCTTCTCTTAGGTTTTATTTTAAGTTAATTATAGGTTCTTAATCCGGTCAATATTCCGCCTCTTTTTTCTGATTCTTGTTAGATTAATACTCCAATGTTCATCTGAATAGTTCAATCGATTATTCGTTTGCCTAAAATAGGTTTGTAATTCGTCTTTTGTTCATTGCTTTTCTTCCTCTCCATTAGACCTTCCACTTGGTCTAGTTTTCTTCTGTCAGTTGATAACATATGTTATAAATAGTTTCGTCGATTAAATCATTCTTGTTTTTAATTCAGTAGTTTTTGTCGAATAGTTTGGTGTCGAGTGTTATATGTACTGATCCTTAGACACTCAGTCAGGGCTCGTTGTCAATATTGACAGTGATCATGCATTTTGTATAGTTTGGACTTACAATTGTGATTAGTTTAATCCTTGTACCAATGTGATTTTGATTCAGTTTCAGCCTCAATATTCTGTTGAAATTCTGTGGGATATTAAGGTGATGTTTGGTTTCCCTTGTTGTGAACTCATACTCTGTGTTTGTTTGTCTAGTTATCAGGAGATATATTTGTTTTTTTATTGAAGCTTTGTGATTTGTCCAGTTGAATTAGGAGTCAGATTATTCAGTTGTTAGGAATTACCTAAGTTCTTCTCATTAGGTGAATTGGTTATAGCTGATAGGTTTAATGCAAATTGGAAGGGGTTTCAGGGGGTATTTTTAGTAGTTCACAGTAGGTTCAAGGGGTATTTTGGGACTTAAAAATTGGAGAATTGCTTATGTTGAGTGCCCTGCCCACTAAGCTATTAAAATAAGACATTTGTGGGGAACAAAACATAATGGGGAGGTAAAGGGATTGATTTAAAAAATAGGTACTCATAACTTTGAATTAAAAATGACAAGACACATAGTAATGGGCTGGTAAGAGAATATGATGGGCAAGAATATTTTCCTAATAGGTGAGTGCTCTTAAGAGCAGGCAGGACCTGTTTTGGGCTATAAATGCTCGGAGTTTGGACAGAAGTAAGGGGTCTCTTCTTTGTGAGTTGAAAAGGGAAATAAGGGTAGGTCTTCAGACTGGGGAGAGCTAAAAAAACACTTAAGGAAAACTGAAAGTTAAGAAGGGGGAAAGCTGGATTTTGATCCCTCTTTTTGATCAGTCTTGGGTAGTTCACTTGAAAAAGAGGTAGGAAAGCTTTGAGAACTGTCAACCTTTGAGAGTTCAAATAGCCTTCTGATAACTTCCTTTCATCTAAGAGCTTGAAAAACATTTGAAAAGGGACTGGGCTTCCTAGAGCATAAGATTGACAAACTGGCTTCCTTTTTACTTTAAACCTCCTGAAACTTGAAGAGGACTTCAACTGTAGTTACCAAGCTAAACTTTTCTAATTCAGCTTCAGTTTGCTGGGTTCTAGGGGTGTTCCTGATTGTATTTCAATTGCTGTTGGGTTTTCAATTGAATCATTTTGGGGTCAAATATTTATGGTTGTGATTCTGTGGGTTATTGAGACTCATTTTGGTTCATTTTGGGTGTTGTGCTGGTTGTTTTGAGACCTTTCCATTGCTGTTGTGTTGTTGTTGTGTTATCTGCTACTGCTTACTTCATCCTTTTCTTCTTGTATTTCTGTTATCCATTTACATGTTCTAAAGCTCTCAAATCTAATGGAAATAAAGTAAAGGAGTTGTTTGAAGGGGATCCTTGAAATTCCCCTCTGTTTGTTTTGTGTTTAATATAAATGTATAAACAGTAGCTTAGTTGATATCTCACATCATGTATTAGAATGACCTTAGAATGTGTAAATTGGACTATTGAATCTATTTCTATAAACATGTGAATATCAATTCTAATTAATCTTAGTCTGTGATTACTAGTTATGAAATATAGTGTGGTTAATTCATTTTCCAGCAGTCGTAAAATAGTTTCAAATAGTTTATATGTCACAAAACAGGTTCAAATAGTTCAAATGGAAATCAGCATCTTGGTTTAATATGTCTAATTATGAAATCGCGAGTTCACTTTAGTAAATAACATCATTTTAAATAGCAATTTAAATAATATTAGTAACTAATGTTCGTTCTCAAGTGTTAGTGATTAACGTTAGCCTGATTTTAGTTTTTTAAGCATTGATGCATTTTTCAACATGTCGTAAAAAGAGTTAAATAAATGGCTTTGTCTTACATATAGTTAATTCCAATAGTCCAATTCATCTAATAAAGCCAAGTTCGAATTAGATCGAAATGGTAGCTGTTTTAATATTTAAAACGGCAGGCGGCGGATTTTAAGTTAGGTAGTTGGTTCAAACTAGAAGGTGTTTTCTTTTGTTTGGACCCGGACTTGAACTTGAAGCCCGAGCTTCTAATGTTAATTGATTAGGATTTTTCTTTATTTATTTTAGAGACAAAATAAATAAATAAAATCATAGTCGCTTTAGGATATCCTTAAATAAAATGAGACGAGCCTCCCCAAATAAAACGCACAAGCTGCGGGCCCCTCATGAGTGGTTATAATAATTATCTAGAATTCGGGACGGGCCGTTTAGCGAATTTCACGGCCTTCCCCAAAATAATAATGCGTTAGTCTCTCTAGGCGTGTATTTTAATAACATTACCTCCCTAAACTCGGGTGCACATTTATGTGACTCAAATCCAAATCTCAACAGAGTCGAAATGTGTCAATAACCACGGGTACATTGATGTGTCGTGGTTCGATACGCGTTTTCACGACGTTGCAATTCTCATTAAAAAATAATAATAATAAAAGCGGTAAAAAGTTAAAATTTGCACATAGGTTCATCATATTAAAAATCAGATAAATAAGCCAAATATGACAGTTGAGCGACAGTGCTAGAATTACGGAACTCGGGAATGCCTAACACCTTCTCCTAGGTTAACAGAATTCCTTATCCGGATTTCTGGTTCGTAGACTGTAATACGGAGTTAATTTTTTCCTCGATTCGGTATTCAAACCGGTGACTTGGGACACCATATATCTCTCAAGTGGCGACTCCATTTCTTAATAATTAAATCCCGTTCGATTGTCCTTTAATTGGAAAAAATCCCTTTACTACGCCTCTTCGCGGGGTGCGGTAGCTGTAAAAAGGAGGTGCGACTTTTCCGCGCTTCCAAGGCCTTGAAAACCTCATTTTTAGTCGCCTCGATTTGCATGCGCATTCTGGTCGCGTAGCCGGAAAGCTTAAATATGAATTTTGTGTAAAAATTGATGAATTTTGGTATTAATATGATTAAAGTTGACTTTGATCAATATTTTAGGTAAACAGACTCTGACCCGTGATTTGACGGTCTCGGAGGGTCCGTAGAAAAATATGGAACTTGGGCGTATTCTCGGAATCGAAATCCGAGGTACCGAGCTCGAGAAATGAATTTTTAAAAGAAATTGTATTTTTTTTTTAAAATTATGTGAAAATTAGAAATGAAAATGGATTAGAAAATATTGGTATCGGGCTCGTATTTTGGTTCCGGCACCCGGTACAGCTCTTATATGTGGTTTAAGACATTTCTACGTAATTTGGTAGAAATCGGACGTCATTTGACGTGTTTCGGACCTAAATATCTAAAAGTGAAAGTTTAAGAAGTTTGATGAAAAAGAGATGATTTTGAGGTATGATTCCTCATTTATGATATTATTTTGGCGATTTGATCGCACGGTTAAGTTCGTAGGATGTTGTTGAAGTAGTGTGTGTGTTTGGTTAGGAGCCCCGAGCGATCGGGAGTGATTCGGAGATGGTTCGGAGTATTTTGAACTTGGAAAAAGTAGCAGATTTTCTGCAATTTTTACACAGTGTTTTCCTTCTTTGCGATCGCGGCCTTCAGCTCGCGTTCGTGTACCCTAATCCTTCCTTTCATCGCGTCGCGTTCCCCCTTACGCGATTGCGTAAGCCAACTTAGGACCCCCCTAGTAATTCCTTCATCGCGTTCGCGAACTAGTCCTCGCGTTCGCGTAGTAACAACCTCTTCTTCATCCCGTTCGCATACCCCATCTCGCGTTCGCATAGACCAAAGTCTTGGACCCCAGCCCATTCTTCTAGGCGTTCGCAACTAGCATCTCGCGTTCGGGTTGCCTTGACCCATTTACCCTTCGCGAACGCGGCCCCCTTCCCGTGAACGCGAAGGGAATTTTTGCCCAGCGATTTTTAAATGTCAAAACAGAAGTAGTGATGGGTTTTATTCCAAAATTCAGATGAGCTCTTCTTCTCCACAGACCCTAGGCGACTTGTAGAGCGATTCTTCACCAAATCTTCTTGGGTAAGTATTATCTAACTCATTTTCTTCATTTTCTATCATCATCCATTGAAATCCTAGTCCTAAAACATGTAATCTAGGGTTGAAATTGGGGGAAATGGGTAGAGTTAGGGCCTTTTGATTTTTTTTTATTTAGACCTCGTTTTGGGGTCGAATTTGAAAACAAATTGTATATTCGGGCTCGTGGGGGAATGGGTGATATGGAATTGGTTCGAACCTCGTGTTTTGACCAAGCGGGCCCGGGGTCGATTTTGGAATTTTTGGAAGAAAGGTTGGGAATCTATATTTAGGCATTGGGTTTGATTTGTTTAGCTATTATTGATACTATAAAGTCGTTATTTCATAGATTTTATTGAGTTGGAGTCGAATTCGAGAGGGAAAGCGGTCGTTGTGGATTGATTTAGCCGTGGGAGTTGAGGTAAGTGTTTGATCTAACTTTGGCTTGAGGGAATAGGATTAGAGTATTGTTTGCTAATTGCTAATTATTGAGTACGGTGCATAGGCATGGTGACGAGTATCTATACACTGGTGTCTAGCATGACCGTGAGTCCTTATTTGTGCTTAAACTAATTTTGTGGTGACTCTTCCTTGTGTAATTGATGATTTCTATATAATGTGAAGAGTATGATAAAGAATTATGATTTGTGAACCCTTTGGAGCGTTGGCTCGAATGATAAAGTAATTATTGAGTAAGAAATGAAAGAAAGAGAAAGAAATGTGATTATTCCCTTGCCGGGCTGTATTCGTATATTGATTATCTCCCTTTCCGGGATGTGAAAGTTAGTGTTGTTGTTCCCTTTCCGGGATTTAACTGTTTACTTATGTTTCCCTTGCCGGGACTACTATTACTGTTTGTCTATCCCCCCGCCCCATTGGTTGTGATTGTTGCTTGGGTGAGGAAGAGTGATAAAGCACGAAGGTTGATGCCGTGTACGATTTGTGTTGAGGTATGTTAATGCACGAAGGAACATTCCGTGCCATGTTTTGATTATTAATGCACGAAGGAACATTCCGTGCCATGTTTTGATTATTTTTGCACGAAGGAACATTCCGTGCCATGTGTTGATTATTGATGCATGAAGGAACATTCCGTGCCATATTTTGATTATTAATGCACGAAGGAACATTCCGTGCCATGTTTTGATTATTATTGCACGAAGGAACATTCCGTGTTATGTTTTGATTATTTTTGCACGAAGGAACATTTGGTTCCATGTGTTGATTATTAAGGCACGAAGGAATGTTCAGTGCCATGGTTTGATTATTAATGCACGAAGGAACATTCCGTGCCATGTTTTGATTACTAATGCATGAAGGAACATTCTGTGCCATGATATGAATACTAATGCACGAAAGATCATTCTGTGCTATGATATGAGTGATTATGCACGAAGGATCATTCCATGCCATATTGTAGTTGTACAGTTCCATCCCTTATTTATTCATTTTGTATTCTAAACTGTTACAGCCCCTACAGCATGCTCCCCTCCCTCTTGACTTGTTAAATTCATGTATTCTCTTCTATTGCATATATATATATATATATATATATATATATATATATATATATATATATTGTGAACTGCACAGGTTTGATTGGTAGTTCGGTCCTAGCCTCGTCACTACTTCGCCAGGGTTAGGCCAGGCACTTACCAGCACATGGGGTCGGTTGTGCTGATGCTACACTTCTGTGCTCTTTTGCACAGATCACGGTGTTGGAGCAGCTATTGGACATCGGCAGTAGATTAGGAGCAGAACTTTAGTCCAGAGACACCGAGGTGGCCTTGCTGACGTCCGCATGGCCCGAAGTCTCTTCTATCTCTACTTTAGTTTGTTATCCTTTCTACTGGAACAAACAGAATTGTGTTTTTATTCAGACGTTGTATTTAGCATTCGCTAGACGTTCGCGAGTTTGTGACTCTAGTTCTTGGGTAGAGGATTTTGTTAAACTTCCGCATTTCTTCCAGTTAATTATATATTGAGACTTCCGTTTTATCATGTTATGTATTGTTATTATTAAATGATCGATAATTGCTAAAAGAAGTAAATTAACCTGGCTTGCCTATCTCCTATTAGTAGGCACCATCACGACTCCCGAGGATGGAAAATCCGGGTCGTGACAATTATTTCTCACAGATTTTCACATATAGATTTTCCGGCTATGCGCTCGGACTACGCACACAATTCGAGGTGATGCTAAAAGAGGTTTCGAATTTTCAAAATGCAAAATTCATTTTAAAATCACATTTACCTAGTTCGAGAAAATCGATAATAGACTAAATAAACTAACGTTCTCTTTTCTTTTTTAGCTTAATGACTACTCTGACGAGAAAAGGAAAATAAAAGAAGCAATTTTTTTTTTAATTTCTAGACTTAATGTTCTATAACCTATTCTAAACTCAATCTTAAAAGAGCATATATTTTTGAAACAGATACTTTGTGAGAAATTATTATGGAAAACCCCTACAAGAGAAAAGTATTTTTGATCCTTTTTTTAGGAAGAAAATCTAAAGAATAAACCAAAGAAAAATATTTTGAATTTTTCATTTGATATCCTGAAGAAAGATTTTGAAACAAGAAATAAAAGAGATAAAAATATTTTGGATTTCTTTTGATTACATAAAGAAGAAACTCCAAAGATAAACAAAAGATAAAATATATTTTTTTTATGTACAATGTCCTAAAGTTCTATTGAAATTAAAAAGAATATTTTTTTGGCTTTTTATATATTTCCCAAAGAAGAACCTCAAAAAGAATTTTTTTTAATGTTTAAAATAAATATCTTAACGAAAACTTCTAAAGAGGTATTAAAAAAATTTCTCTTTTTTTTTGGAGTTTTTAGTCTTAATATACTAAAAATAACATAAAAGCAATTTTTATTTTGAGTTATAGATATTAATTTTCTAAGGAAAACCACAAGTGCCATTTCCTCAAAAATCTACAACCTCGCCATATCCTGTCTAATCACCTCCCCCAGTACTTCTTTGGTCGCCCTCTACCTCTTCTCGTGCCCTGCACAACCAGCCGTTCGCACCTCCTTACCAGAGCATCTGGGCTTCTCCTCTGAACATGCCCGAACCATCTGAGCCTTGATTCCCGCATCTTGTCATCAATGGGAGCTACGCATACCTTTTCTCGAATATCATCATTCCTAATCTTATCCATCCTAATATGCCCGCACATCCACCTCAACATCCTTATTTCTACTACCTTCATCCTTTGGATATGTGATTTCTTAACCGGCCAACACTCAGCCCCATACATTATGGCCGGCCTAACCACCTCTTTATAGAACTTACCTTTGAGTATCAGTGGCACTCTCTTATCGTACAATACTCCAGATGCTAATCTCCACTTCATCCATCCTACCCCAATACGGTGTGTTACATCCTCGTCGATCTCCCCTCACCCGTGGATAACCGACCCAAGATACTTTAATTAGCTAAATAAAAGGAAATATTTTTATAATTTTTACTTTTGTGATAAAATAAAGTGAAAGAGACAAAACTATTTGAAATAACTATATTAGACCTAAACTAGTATTTAAATGCTAAAATATATAAAATCTTGGGGAGGGTCAAAAATCACATGCCTACAAAGGTAACATGATGAATGCCTTGGAACACATACATTGCACATATGTTTATCAACACAAGAACATTTTAAAACAGTAATTTGTATAACAATCAATTTGGGACTTACACCGATAGCATGAACACCAAGGGGTTCAATTATAAGAATAGGGGTTTCTAGACATACATACCTCAATAGAGCTTTCCCTAATTTCTAAAAATAGTTCTGTAACTCTTAGAGCCTTCAATCTATTTTAGGAATATAACATGTTGATTCAAGAATTAGAAGGATGATCAATATTCTAGATCATTTCAGCACATTATCAAATACTAGGTATGCATTATATTTTAAGACCCCCCTCTTTTTGTGCAAGATTCTATCATTCCACCACCTATCTTTTACCATTTTTTAGCTCATAGTCCTCCCACGTTCTTTCACCACACATGCATGACAAATAGACAACCCTCAAACACATGAACCATCTTGCTAATTACCCATTTTAGTAGAAATTTCGAAATTAAAAACTTGGGCATAGATTCTTACCTTTAACGTGAAGACTTAGTAAACTTTACTTGATAATCTTCAAGGTTTTAAGCAAGGACTGAGTAACTTTTGATGAAGAACCCCTTTATCCCTTTAGGACTCTCTTTCTCACTCTAAAGGTATCAGAAAATAGGCTCAGAATGAGATAAGCATATGACATATGGACATAGTATTGGGTTTAAAAATTAGAAATTTTGAGCCCACACACAGATCTACAATCGTATATGCGACCACAAAATGGTTATGTGATCCGCAAAATAACCGTGAAATGTGGCCCTCAGGGACTTGAATTTTGTACTCCAGTCTGCGACCAATATGCGGTCTGTAGACCTATTCTGCGGTGGCATAATGCTCTGTAGAACCTCCCTTCGCAAAAGTCCAAGGATGATTATACGACCAAAGTACGGACTACAAAATGGTTATGCAGTCGCATATTTGGCTGCCAAATGGACCTCAAAATTGGCTGAAATGACGGCCTCACTCTGCAGCAAAAATGAGGCATGCAGAGTGATTATGCGTTCACGTAATGGCCCGTAAAAATGCCCAATTCTGTAAAACATTTTCTTTTAACTTTGTAGTGTATTGTTCAATCCAAAAAGTCAGAACTATGGCGAGCTGCGATGACTTTCTACTATGATTCCACAATATCTAACTTGGAACCACGAAATTTTGGGTTTGGGTAAAATTTTACGGGGCCTTATAGAGAGCCTTAAACAATATTAAAGTGTCAAGGTTGGAGAAAGATAAATTTCAATTAGCTTCAATATTTTTATGTTTTGAGATCTTTAGTGCTGATACACCACCATGGCGTTATTTTAGCACGAAGTCCGATCTCAGCCTAATTAGTTATCACATCTCACCCCAAGACATCCAATCATAACACCACTATGTGGGAGTAATTCTTATAGGGCAAAAATCACGTGCTCACAGCTTCCCCTCTTTACTCGGAAACATGAACAATTTTCGTGAAAAGATAAAGTGAGCGGATACGAGCGATTTTTGCCCATTTGAACACTTTGTGGGAAGCATTTTTGGAAAGAATTTGACTGAACCTCTGCTTCAAAGGTTTCCTACATATCCTTGGCTAAAAAGGAATCAAATCAGTGTAGTTCGGGAAGTTTCGGTAGCTGGGACTACCATAAAGCTATGATTTTACTGTTGTTGTTGCTGCTGCTACTGCTCACTGACCTCCTTATTACACCGTGATAAAATAAAAGAAGCTAGACTAAGCTATGATCTATGCATTACAAAGATTTATTCTGTTGCCTCGTTGACTTGTATTCTTCAGGTGAAATTCCTTTGTTGCATGTCTTCAATGGTATTCTGAGGTGTTTTCCCTTTTATTTTCAGGCGGATACCTGATTGCTGAACCTTTAACCGTCTTACTTTGACTGCTATTGCCTTTCCTTTGTTTTTTTCCATGTGGGTTCCTGATTGCCAATACTTGAATCGTGTTCCCTTCTAAGAAACTCGAATTGTTTTCCCTTTTGAAACTTGAACTGTCTTCCTTTGAAACTTGAACTGTCTTCATTTGACATTGTTACTGTGACGACCCAAAGGGTCATCAGTTGTTTTCTTACCCATTTTGTGCTTTCGAGGCCTTGAAAACCTCATTTATAGTTGTCTCATTTTGCGTGCGCAGTCCGGGAACGTAGCCGGAAGGCTCAAATGTGAACTAGTATGAAAAATGCTAAGTTTTGATATTACAATGAATAACTTTGACTTCGGTCAATATTTTGGGTAAACAGACATGGAACCATGATTTGACGGTCCCGGAGGGTCTATAGGAAAATATGGGACTTGAGCGTATGCCCGGAATCAAATTTCGAGGTCCCAAGCACGAGAAATGAATTTTTGAGTAAAATTGTTTTTCTGAAGTTATTAAGGAAAATTGGTTAGAAAGTATCGGTATCGGGCCCGTATTTTGTTTTCGGAGCCCGTAATAGGTCTTATATATGATTTAAGATGTTCATGTAAAGTTTGGTTGAAATTGGACGTCTTTTGACGTGTTTCTGACTTAAAATGGGAAATTTGATGTTTTATGAAATTTGGAAGAAATTATGGATTTTGAGGCTTAATTCGATGTATATGATGTTATTTTGGCGATTTGATCGCACGATTAAGTTCGTACGATGTTTTTTAGTTAGTGCATGTGATTGGTTAGGAGCCCCGAGGGCTTGGGAGTGTTTCGGATGTGTTTCGGAGTGGTTTTAGCGTTACAAAATTGCAGATTTCGCTTCAGCTGTCGCAGGCCCCATTTCTTCTTCGCGTTCGCGTTGTTCCTCCCGCATTTGCGATGCTTTAGTTTTACCCTTCTTCACGTTCACGTCCCAGCCCACGCGTTCGCGTAAGGTTATTTGACCCTGAGGGCTTAGTCTTATTTTCCTCTTTGCGTTCACTTTTAGGTAACCGCGTTCATGTAGCCTTGCATTGTTTCCTCATCGCATTCGTGTGGCTGCTCACGTGTTTGCATAGAACAAATTTCTGGACCCCAGACCTTTTCTCTATGTGTTCATATTCTCTAGATCGCGAACACGATGGTCAGTAAGTCCTACACTTCGCGAATGCGACCAGCCTATCGCGAATGCGAAGGGCAATTTTGCCGAGTTATATTTTTAATTCCAGAACAGTGTTGTTGCGGGATTTTCATAAACATTCAGGAACTCCTTCTTCTCCAAGGTCCTTAGGCGTCCATTGAAGCATTTCTTCACCAAAGACTTCTTGGGTTAGTAATCCTTGCTTGTTTCCTTCCATTTTCTTCAACACCTAATGAATTCCTAAGCCTAAAACATATAATTAAGGGTAGACATTAGAGAAATGGGTCGGGTTAGGTCTTTTTGATTTTTCTTGATTTGGACCTTGTTTTGGGGTCGAATTTGAAAACAAATCATATATTCGGGCTCGTGGGTGAATGGGGGATTTGATTTTGGTCCGAACCTCGTGCTTTGACCAAGCGGGCCTGGGGTTGGCTTTTGGGATTTTGGGAAGAAAGCTTAGAAATCTATAATTAGGCATTGGGTTTGATTTGTTTAGCATGTATTGATATTATGAAGTCATTATTGTATAGATTTGATTGATTTGGAGCCGAATTCGAGAGGGAAAGCAGTTGTTATGGATTGAATTGGCTGTGGAAGTTTGAGGTAAGTGTTCGGTTTAACCTTAGCTTGAGGGATTACGAGTTGAGCCATATTTGCTATGTGTTTCTTGTGGAGTACGACGTATAGGAATGGTGACGAGTATCTATACGTCGGTGTCGAGTATGACCGTGAGTCTTAAATTGATACTTGTTGTATTCTTGAATAATATTATGGATGAAATAGTGAGTAGACTTGTGATATTGAGCAAAGTCTTAACTTATTTTTGATAAAGTTATGAGTTAGAAATGGTGATAATCGAAATGATAAAAATTCGAATTGAGATTGGTTGTAGCTTGTTCTCCCTTGCTGGGATGAGTATACTTGTACTATTGAGTTCCTTTGCCAGGATAGTATAAATTATGGTTAATCCATTGCCCAGACTGTTGTAATGATCATTGTAAGTTGTATATTTGGAGCGGGTTACGCGCCGCAACATTTTTATTACTATTTGTATATGGATCGGGTTGCACGCCGCAACATATATTATATTGGATCGATTGCATGCCGCAATAGATATTATATTGCATTGGGTTGCACACTACAACAGCTATATATATATATATGTGGATTAGGTTGCACGCTGCAACCGTGTTACTCGATAAGGCATCGGGTTGCGCACCGCAATAGTAGTGTTATTGCATTGTTGTAGATGATGTACTGTTCTTTCATATATCTATTTGGTTTATGCTAGGTTGATGTTGTTTCCCCAAAGCATGTACACCCTCCCTTTTAAACTGCTTATTACCTGTTTATTCTTCCATCATATATTGTACAACTGCACAGGTTTATCAGGAGTCTGGTTCTAGCCTCATCACTTCCTCACCGGGGTTAGGTTAGACATTTACCAGCACATAGGGTTGGCTGTGCTGATACTATACTCTGTGCTCTTTTGAATGGATCCAGGTGTTGGACAGCAGCTACAGTAAAGCGGGGGTTAGCCTTCAGTCCAGCGAGACACCGAGGAAGCCTTGTAGGCGTCCGCAGGCCCGACGTCTCTTCTATCTTTATTTCAGTCTGTTATCTCATGTATTTTGAGACAAACAGTCATATTTTCTTTCAAAAGTTGTATTTAGTACTCTTAGTAGTTCGTAAGTATGTGACACCAGTTCTTGGGTAGAGGTTTATGTTGATTATCCGCTTTGTTGTTCATATTCTTTAATATAAAACTTCCGCGTATTTACTTTATTCCGATATTTTCGTGATATTACTGATAATTGTTAAAAGAAGTAAACTGGTAAATGATAAAGGTAGTTAAGGGTTGGCTTGCCTAGCTCTCATCAGTATGTGCCATCACGAACCCCGAGGGTGGGAAAATCTGGGTCTTGACAGTTACCTTCCTTCTGTTCTCCAGGGGGGCTTCTGATTGCCAAACTTGAATTGCTTCCTCCCTTCGTTCTCCAGGTGGGCTCCTAATTACTAACATTTGAATTACTTCTTCCCTTCATGCTCCAGGTGGGCTCCTGATTACCGATACTTGAATTGTTGCTTCCCTTCGTTCTCCAGGCGGGCTCCTGATTTCCAACACTTGCACTGCTTCTTCCCTTCGTTCTCTAGGCAAGCTCCTGATTACTGAAACATGAATTGTACTTTTTCCCTTTGTTCTCCAGGCAGGATCCTGATTACTGAAACTTGAATTGTACTTCTTATCTTCGTTCTCCAGGTGGGCTCCTGATTGCTGAATCTTGGATTGTATTCCATTGCTCTCCAGGTAGGTGCCTGATTGCTGAAACTTGAATTATATTCCCTTGCCCTCCAGGTGGGCGCCTAACTACTGCAACTTGAATTGTATTCCCTTGCTCTCCAGGTGGGCTCCTAACTACTGAAACTTGAATTGTATTCCCTTTCTCTCCATGTGGGTGCCTGATTGCTAAAACTCGGACTACTTTCTATTCTTTGAAATTAATGTTGTCCTTCCCTGTTCTTCATATGTGTAACTGACTTCAACAAAATAGACAAAACAAAAGAAATTTTTCTACCCCAGTTTAGTACTAGGTGCATTTTTGAGTGTTAATTGAATCATGTTACCAAATATCTCTAAGAATTTGAAAGCTAGATCCCATTATCCAAGAGGGTCCTGAAAAATTCTAGTAGAATGCTTGTTTCAAAGCTACATTTCTGTTGGATCTTGTTATCTAAGATAGTCTTAAAACTACATCCCATTATCCAGGAGGGTCCTGAAAATCAAATTAAATCTTATATTGCGAGTGACAATTTTTACGGCTGAATTATACTTCCCTACAACATAACTTATGCTAAACCTTGTTATCTAATGGAAATCTTGAAGCTAGGTCCCATTATTCAGGAGGGTCCTGAAAACTCCTAATTGAATCCTATCTCAAGCATGCAAACTTTGAAGCCAACTTATACTCCTTTAAGATACATTTATACTAGATTTTGCTACTCATGATTGTTTTAAATTTTAAACTAGGTCCCATATTCCAGGAGGGTCCTGAGATGTCAAATTGAATCCTATCATAAGAATGAAAACTTCAAGCCAACTTTCATTTCTTTTGGGGTAAGAGTTATGCTAGATCTTGTTATTTATGACTGTATTGAATGTTAACTAAGTCCCATTTTCCAGGAGGGTCCTGAGGATTTTGCGATCAAACCTATTTGGTACTTGCTTTTCTTACGGATGTCTTCTCCGAAACAAACAAAATTTTTGCCAATGTTTCAAATCAAAGACAATCTTTTCAGTTTATCATGTGGTGGTTAGTTGTGGCACTCTTGCTGGTGTTGTTTTTTCTTTGCCATGCTTTGCTTCGACCGACTGCCTTGAACTGGCCGAAAAATTATTTTGACCTTCTGACTGATCCTTAACCGCAGGATCCTCAACTGTTGCTTTTTTACTTCTGACATTTCTAATCTAAACCCTTACATTTCCCACGAGATACTAAACCATTCCACCAATTGTACTTTCAATGACACTTTACGTCCCATCATACTATCTCCGGCATGTTGTCGCCGCACTTCACTTTGTGCCATATTGGAAACTGGTAGTAAACTTTAAAATTCCTTCTTATTTGTTAAAATCAAACTAATATTGAAAAAGCCTTAGCTAGATAAATCAAAATAAATGAAATGCGATGATTTCAAAAGATAGGAATAAAGAAGAAAATCCACCTCTGGAAGACTGTTTGAGAGAGGAAAGAAACTTATGTGAAAGGAGTAACTAGCCCCAATGATCATGGTGTGCATTTCAGATTAATCAACCCAGTCTATTTAACCAATCGCTTTTCCAATTTTGTGCTCCAAGATCCCAAAAACCTAATGTTTACTTTTCGCCACTTACAGACCTTGTTCGGCTTGCAGTGCCCTGCAGGATTTTCACCGACAAACCTCTCTCATTTGTTCATTTCTCAATTCACTTTCTCCTTATGGTGCCCGTGAAGGTGTTCACAAATAAAACCCTCTCTCATTTTGGATTTCTCTCAACTTTCGTCGGCTTACGGTGGCCATGAGGGTTTTCACCAATAAGACTCTCTCATTTTTCATTTTTCTTGCTTAAAGCGGAGTGTTGCCCCTGATATGAATCCTCTTTACTTGCTTGATTTGGCCTTTCTCGAATATTGATCGGAAGGTCTTTCGTTGGATTGCAAGACGGGCTTTTGGACAGGGTTAGGAAGAAAAGATATCAAAAAAAGCTCAAAACAACTTAGATGTGTTCAAAATTACAACTTTTGGAATCAGATTTTTTTACAACAATCGCAATTTCTGCCCCAACTTCTTGCTTGGGGATTTTTTGATTTTTATGATATGACTGAGCCGTGAGGCTGCCTACGTATCCTTAACAGGAATCAGGTCAAACGTAGTTCATACCTAAGTTTCCTTGTTGTTATACTTTTCTCTTTTTCTTTTTTCTTTCTTTTCTTTCTTTTCATCTTTTTTCCGTTATTGATTCCAAAAGAGGGGTATGAAATAAAATAAATAACGCTCAAAAGGGGGAACAAAGGGTAAAATGTTTAGATAGCAGAACAAATTGCCTTCGTTATTCCGATCTTCCAAATAATGCCAAATACAAACAATCAACAATAAAACCAAAGAAATCATACATAATATCTTTTAACTGCATCAGAATTGATAGCCATGTCTATGTATTTTCCTTCAATATCTGTTAAACAGAAAGCACCATTGGACAACACTCTGGTCACAATGAACGACCCTTGCCAATTCGGGGCGAACTTGCCTTTTGCTTTGGCCTGGTGTGGAAGGATGCGCTTTAATACTTGCTGACCCACTTCAAACTTTTGGGGACACACCTTTTTGTTGTACGCTTTTGCCATTCTCTTTTGATATAACTGACCGTGACACACTACTACCAATCCTTTTTCACCAATCAAAACTAATTGCTCCAAACGGGTTTTGATCTACTCATCATCATCATTCTCAGCCTCAACAACAATCCGAAGGGATGTGATTTCCACTTCCGTAGGTATTACTGCTTCGGTGCCATATACCAACAAATAAGAAGTTGTACCTAGTGAAGTGCGAACAGTAGTGCGATAACCTAACAACGCAAATGGTAACTTTTCATGCCATTGCCTAGAGCCTTCCACCATTTTCCGAAGTATCTTCTTTATGTTCTTGTTAGCAGCCTCGACTAGTCCATTCGCCTTAAGGCGATATGGGGTAGAATTGTGATGCATAATCTTATATTGTTGACATACCTCTTTCATCAAGCTACTGTGAAGATTAACACCATTATCTGTGATGATCACCTTTGGGATCCTAAATCGACAGATGATATTTGAATGAACAAAATCGACCACTACTTTCTTGGTCACAGACTTGAAACTTTTATCCTCAACCCACTTGGTGAAATAATCAATGGCCACCAGAATGAACCTGTGCCCGTTAGATGTTGCTGGATCAATTGGTCTAGTGACATCCATTCCCCAAGCAACGAAGGGCCATGGTGCTGATATTGTGTGCAATTCCGATGATGGAGAATGGATCAAATCTCCGTGTATCTAGCACTGATGACATTTGCGCACAAAACTGATGCAATCTCGCTCCATTGTGAGCCAATAATATCCTACTCGGAGAATCTTCTTTGCCAGAACATATCCACTCATATGTGGTCTGCAGACTCCCAAATGTACTTCGTTCATGACAGTCGTGGCTTGTCTAGCATCTATGCATCTCAACAATCCAAGGTCTGGTGTTCTTTTATACAAAACTCCACCATTGAAGAGAAATCCACTTGCCAAATGTCGAATTGTTCTCTTTTGATCCCCTGTGGCTTGTACCGGATATACCCTTATTCTGATGTACTCCCTGATGTCGTGGAACCACGGTTCACCATCAAGTTCTTCTTCTACCAAGTTACAGTAAGCATGCTGATCGCGGACTTGAATATGCAGAGGATCGACATAAGCTTTGTCCGGATGGTGCAACATTAATGCCAAGGTAGCCAAAGCATCGGAAACCTCATTATAGACCTTTGGAATATGCCTGAACTCCAGTGATCGAAACCGTTGACAAAGATCATGCAAACATTGTCGGTACGGTATAAGCTTCAAATCCCGTGTTTCCCATTCTCCTTAAATTTGATGCAACAGAAGGTTCGAGTCTCCCAAGACCAAAACTCTTTGGACATCCATGTCTGCGGCTAGCCTTAAACCCAAAATGCATGCCTCTTACTCAGCCATATTCTTGGTACAATAGAAACGAAGTTGAGCCGTAACAGGATAATGATGTCCTATTTCATAAATAAGCACAGCCCCTATTCCAACTCCTTTCATCTTAGCAGCCCCATCAAAGAAAAGTTTCCAACCTGGTTTTTTCGTATGCTCTAGCTCGTTGATATGCATCACCTCTTCATCGGAAAAATAAGTTCTTAATGGCTCGTATTCTTCATCGACTGGGTTCTCAGCCAAATGATCGGCCAACGCTTGGGCTTTCATTGTGGTCCGAGTCACATAGACGATGTCAAACTCTGTGAGCAAAATCTGCCACTTCGCAAGTCTCCCTGTGGGCATAGGCTTTTGAAAAATATACTTCAACGAATCCAGGGATGAAATGAGGTAAGTAGTGTAGGATGACAAATAATGTTTCAATTTCTGTGCTACCCAAGTTAGGGCGCAACATATCCTCTCAAGGTGAGTGTACTTAACTTCATAAGTCATGAACTTCTTGCTAAGATAGTGGATGTCATGTTACTTCCTGCCAGTGATGTCATGCTGACCCAATACAAAACGAAATGAATTTTCCAGTACTGTTAAGTAAAGAATCAAAGGTCTCCCTGGTTCGGGTGGAACCAGCACAGGTGGGTTTGACAAGTACCCCTTTATCTTCTCAAATACTTCTTGACATTCATCAGTCCACTTGACTACTACATCCTTCTTCACAACTTGAAAATAGGCTCACAAGTTGTAGCCGAGCAATAAACCTGCTGATGTAGTTCAACCTCCCTAACAGACTCATTACCTCAGTCTTGTTCCTCGGAGGTGGAAATTCTTGGATAGCTTTGATCTTTGATGGGTCCAACTCAATGCCTCGATGGCTGACTATGAAACCCAACAACTTTTCGGATGGAACGCCAAATTCTCACTTGGCGAGATTAAGCTTAAGGTTGTACCTGCGAATTCTCTAGAAGAATTTCCTCAAATCTCCGATGTGGTCGGCCTGCTGCTTTGATTTTATGATCAGATCATCCACGTAAATCGCAATTTCCTTATGTATCATATCATGGAACACAGTAGTCATTGCCCTCATGTAAGTTGCCCCAATATTTTTCAAGCAAAATGGCATTACCCGGTAGCAATAAGTTCCCCAAGGCGTGATGAATGCCGTCTTTTCTACATCTTCCTCATCCATTAAAATCTGATGATACCCTAAATAGAAATCCACAAAAGATCCAATCTCACGCTTGGCGCAGTTATCGATCAAAACATGGATATTGGGTAGTGGGAAATTATCCTTTGGGCTTGATTTGTTGAGATTGCGATAATCAATGCATACTCTGATCTTGCCATACTTCTTTGGTATTGGCACAACATTAGCTAACCAAACGAGATATCGTGTGACCCCAATGACCTTTGCATCCAACTGCTTGGTGATATCTTACTTAATCTTCACACTCATATCAGTTTTGAATTTTCTCAATTTTCGTTTGACTGGAGCGAATGTCGGGTTAGTGGGTAATTTGTGGACCACCAAATTAGTGCTTAAACCCGGCATGTCATCATATGACCACGTAAAAATATCTTTGTATTCAATTAGTGCTTTAACTATTTCTTCCCTGATCTTCGGTTCAAGATGTACACTTATTTTAGTTTCTCTGATGTTATATGTGTCCCCTAAATTGATGGCTTCTGTATCACTCAGGTTGGGTTTGGGTTTTCCTTCAAAGTGATTTAGTTCCTTAATAATCTCTTCAAAGGCTTCATCCTCATCATATTCCGATTCGTAATCACAATCTACTTCTTGCACTATTATTTCAGAATTAGATTGATTTTTAAGACTGGGCTGAGGATTCCTCATGTATGTCGTATCATTAGAACCAGCATAAAAAAATGTACAGAAAAGAAAATAAAAACAAAAAAGAAAACTATCAGGAATGATGAAAAAGGGAAATTTCATTTTATTGTAGGATAAAAGATAACAAGGTTTGCACACTCGAACAGACTGAAAAATAAAAATCTGGATTACAACCCTGGAATAAACCAAACAAACTGAAGGAAAATCAAAGCAAACTACCAAGACTCCTTCCGAGTGGGGAGAGGAGTAGCCTTCCAATTATTAAGCTTCGTTTCTGGCCCGACAAATTATACTTCTGCATTTCTTGAACCTTCACCAATTTCCACTATGTTCACATCGTCGAACAACTTCTCCAATCTTTCAATTAACTCCTTATCAAGATCAATCACAGGATAGGGAATTGTTGTTACTAGGTGACTTCTGGTACCGAGCTTGACAAATGAACTAGAGAGATGGGAGACCGGCTTTGGAAGGACCATGCCCTTTGTTTCAATTTTCTGGCTCTTTCAATATCTGCGGCTGTGGGCTTGAATCCTAGACCAAATTTACCCAAATTTGCAGGGAGGGACACCGGCTATATGATGCCCTGCATAGATGAACCCAAACTCTTGCCTAGTACAAAACCATTCTTTAACATTTCAAAGGCCACAATGACTAATGCGGCGGTTATCTTCAGATTTGGAATGTATTTCCCCTCTAGAACTTTCTCGACCAATACCTTGTCAAAAACCTGGTAGACCCACGGCCACTTGTCATCTTCCACTTCAATGAACGGCAGAACGACATTGCTATGAGCGCACAAATTATCTTCGCCATACACAACTATTTTCTGTCTATCCCATTCAAATTTGACCATCGGGTGCAGTGTTGATGGGACTGCTTTAGCTGTGTGAATCCATGGTCGAACTAACAGTAGATTGTAAGAAATAGCCATATCCAGCACGTGGAACTCCATCGTGAACGCAACTGGTCCTATCGTTAGCTCCAGCACTATATCACCAACTAAATATTTGCCTCTGCCATCAAATCCCCGCATGCAGATACTATGCTTATGAATCCTCTCATCCTCCACTTTCAACTTGCATAGAGTGGAGAGAGGGAAGATGTCCGTACTGCAACCATTACTGACCAATACCCGAGTAACCACGGAGTCCTCACATTTCACCGTAAGGAAAGAGCTCTGTTGTGCTCAGTACCTTTTACGGGTAATTCATCGTCAGAAAAAAGTGACTCTGTTCACTTCAAAAATCTTGTTGGCTATCTTTTCCAGATGATTCACTGAGATTTTACCGGGAACATGAGCCTCGTTCAAGATTTTCATTAAGGCTCGACGATGCTCGTCTGGGTGGATTAACAATGACAATAGGAAAATTTGAGCAGGCTTCTTTCCTAATTGTTCCACGATAGAATACTCCTGCACCTTCATCTTTCTCAAGAATTCTTCTGCCTCTTCTTTAGTTACACCTTTCTTCACTAACACTGGGTTATCTTTGGAGGCTTTAGCTTTTCTTAACTCCTCGGGGGAAAAACATATTCCCGAGCAAGTCAAACCCTGGGTTTCATAGACTTCTTTCCCTTTGTAAGTCACTGTCACCCATTCATAATTCCACGGAATAGCCATGCTGTTGATTATTGGTAACTGGGTTACCAGCTTGATAATGACATGATCTGTGCGGGCACCTACCACGATTACGATAGGTTTGTTCGCCACTCCTAGCACAACCACTTTCACCCTTTCTTATTTTTTGCAACATCATTTGAAGACGCTATTTTTACTGCCACAAATGGTTCACTACTCCTCTCGCTCGATTTGAGCATTGATCTCTCACTTGTTGACTGTTCGTCTAGCTTGACCTCGCTGGACCGAATCATCATGACGGTCTGTGAAGGCTTTCTGGCCACCCCTCCCTTATGCACTATTTCAATCATATTAGTCTCTTGATCGGCTGGCATCGGATTCTGGTTGATATTGGGTGCCTCGGGTGCTTGAACTTCAATTCGATTAGTATCAATGAGCTCCTGGATAGCACTTTTTAGGTGCCAGCACTTCTCCGCGTCATGACCCGGAGTACAAGAACAATATTCGCAACTTACAGAATAATCCAAATTTTTTGCGTAAGGATTTGGTAGTTTCGATTCGATCAGCCTTAGCATATCCAATTGTCTTAGCCTGTGGAATAAACTGGTATATGACTCTCCCAATAGAGTAAAAGTTTTCTTTTTCTGTAACCTCTCATTCCTAAATACTTGGTTGGGCCGAAAACCTGGTCCCGGAGGGTTTTGGTAGGCTCGTGGGGGGTGGGTAAGTGTTTTATGTAATGGGCGCACGCCACTGTGCATGGGCTGGGGGTTGGTTGTATGTTTAGGCGTGGTGGACCGGAAAATGAGAGTCTGATGGTGGGTACTAGTGTTGGGTTGGATTAAATGGGGTGTGGGGGTAAGTTTGGTGGTGGGTTCGAGGCTGATTATAGTGGTAAGATGAGTCTTTGGGTCCGAACAAAGCTCCTGAATCAATCGTCGCCACATCCTCCCTCTTTTTCTTTCCGATTATTCCCCTAGTGCCGCCCTGAATAGCCTGGGTGGTTTCCTTAATAGCCGAATAGCTCATGATTTTATTTTACTTGAGCCCCTCTTCTACCATACCTCCCATCTTCACTACTTCATTGAAAGATTTTCCTATAGCTGAGACCAGATGGCCATAATAAGTAGGTTCTAAGGCCTATAGAAAATAATCCACCATCTCATTTTATTTCATCAGAGGGTCCGGCCTTGCTGCCTACTCTCTCTAACGTAAACCATACTCTCTGAAACTTTTACTGTGCTTTTTCTCCAAATTTGTCAAGGACAGTCGATCCGGAATGATCTCGAGATTGTATTAGAAATGATAAGCAAATTCCTGGGCTAGATCATCCCATGTATACCACCTTCTGTGATCCTGCCGGGTGTACCACTCCAGCGCTGATCCACTCAGACTTTGACTGAAATATGCCATTAGCAATTTATCTTACCCTCCAGCTCCCCTTATTTTGCTACAAAACCCTCTCAAGTGCGCTACTGGATCACCGTGTTCATTTTACAAACCAAACTTGGGCATCTTAAACCCCGCCGGCAATTGCACATCCGAAAACAGACATAGGTCTTTGTAAGCCACACTTACTTGACCTCCCAACCCCCGCATGTCTTTGAATGACTTTTCTAAGCTTTTAACTTTCCTAAACATCTCCTCATGTTCGGGATTTTTTGATGGTTTCTCAGCTTCCACAGGGAGATCAAAACGAGGAGTGTAAGAATAGGGTTCTGGAGCTTTGAAAGTGGGCCGGGGGGTAATATTTGTTATCATGAGCTTGGAACAAAGCCTCGCTGGAAGATCTGTGGAATGTAGCGGGAGGGGGCGCCACGAAGACAGGAGTGGCTGGTGGAGGAGGGTATGGCACTGGTTTGGGTGGTGGAGCCGGTGGTGTTTGGGAGGTGGTGCTTTGGTAGTGTTGGTAAATCTGAAAGCTCGGGGACGAATCGGTGGTAGGATGATCCTAAGACTCATCCAGTGGTGGGATGAAGGCATGGTAAGCGGGGTAAGCTGGTGGTGGTTGCCCTTTTGCCTAGACCCGGTACATTTTGGCCATCTGCTGTTTCAACTTATACATCTCTTCTTTCATTGTATTTACATCCAACTCTTCCACCTCTCTCGAAGGATCGATGACACTCGCATCAAGTTCCTGGTTGGCCATGATCAATTTGTTTTTGGAACGGGTGTTGTATGGGTGAGTTGCTAGAATGTCACACAGACTAAAAACCTGCCTGTTACTTGATGACAACAACAAACTTGTTAGCGATCAAGGTTTAAATAGATAGGCAACCACACATTTGGCGAATGAATGCACTTAAGCATTTAACCGTTTCTATTATGCATTTGATCGGTTGCTTACGTCATCCCGACTTTTCCATTTGTGACCTCTCTTTTTATTTTCACTCATGCCTTTCTTGACTTCTCATTGTTTTTTATTCTCTTATTTCCCTCTTTTTTTTTCTTTTGGTTATCATCGAATCTTATGGAGATTGCCTACGTATCATGACCCCGCATGAATTAGATCTTTGCGTAGTTTTGGAAGATAAGAGTAAAATACTTTGGATTTTTCAAATTTTTCACAGAAAAAAATGCGCTGATTACAATGACTCATCTTATCACAAAATTAATCGATTCTAAAGGACTCCAACAGCAATATGAAAATACAGCCTCGAAAATAGACTAACAGACTCCGATAGAAAGAAAATACAGACTCAAGTAAAAATCATGAATACATTAATGCCTCAAATGCTCCTGTGGCTCGTGGGACATCATTCGATCTCGTCACGGGCCTATATGCGATATCCCCCTGCAACCGCTCCAAATCACTCATTATCTGGCGGACGAACGCCATCACTACAGTGAAGAAAGTGGTACGAGTCATGTCCTCTCGTGCTTGGAATTTCACAACAATGTAGTCAACAATGGCTCGGATCCTCTCTCTTGTTCTACCCTTTTACTGAAGCAAACGCCCGACCTGCTGATTTCGTGATTCTAATACCTGAGTGTTATGATGGGTTTGGTTTTGCAACAAACGTATTTCTTCCTCCATCCGAGCCATCCGATCATAATAGTGTCCCTTATCAGCTTTGAAGTCTTTGGCCTGCTTGGCCACCTCATTCTCGAGGGCAGTTACTTTTCTCTTCAGATGGGTGATTGTCCCTTCATAACTCCTTTTCATTTGTTGCACAGACCGTGCCCGCCCTTCTTCATTTTTTGCCAATTTAGCCCAGACTTTTGCTAGATTGGCCTCAGACTTTTCTAGTTCATCTCGACACTCAAGGGCTTTCTTTCTCAGACCATCTATAAGCCTTTCATCCGCTCGTCTTCTTTCCGGGTTTCGAGCAGTTGTTCTCATCTTCTGGACTTATGCTTTGAGGGACTCATTTTCCTGAGTTAGCTTTTTCTTTTCATCTTTGTCTGCGGCTGCCTGGATACTGTTCCCGAACTTGAGGTCCCTAATTTGTCCTTCTAACTTGATTATTTTAGCGCTATAGATTTCTTCTTTTGCTAACCAACCCCACTACTCTTGTGAGTCGTTGGTGAATTGTTGGACATGAGCTCTCTTAGCAGGTCTCTCAGGAATCTGAAACCTTTTGCCGAACCAAATAACGTACTTGGGGTCTATCTCACCTCTGGCTAAATCCCGAACCATGGTCTTAGGTTCCAAAAATCTGCATTGATTCCATACCTGGCAAACCCTTCCTTCTGAAAATGCAGCCTTGGGGCCCAATTCTATGACATGTTTACTCAAGTCTTCGTTGCAGGGAATGGTTTGAAATCTGCCAAGTTAACGCAACACTCTGTGAGAAGCATACAGCTGGATGTTCCGGATGCCCATAAGGGGAAGCTAACACACTTCAGCTAACATGTATACTGCTTTGGTGACAGGAAGCCATCCGAACACCCATTCAATTTTATCGGCAGTCAAAGAATTCAAGAGTGCAAACCAAGCCTCAACACCCTCAGGACAAGCAACACCCACCATTCGGCTTTCAAATTTGTCGATGCATTTCAAACCGGTCAAACCGTGGTTCATGTATCCAGCACGGTGACAAAGATGCTCCTGTATCCACAATTTTAGTAGTAAGTTACAGCCTTGGAAGAACTTTCCCCCTTTCCGACAAATGGTCAAAGCTCAGTAAATCTCAGACAAAATTAAGGGAACCAAGGTACTATCAGCTTTCTTGATTGCAACATCAACCATTCCTACGAGGCCCAGTTCTATGTTGCCATTGTCTCGTGGATAGATTACAGTACCCAAGAATGCTACTATAAAAACTAAACCTCGCCTTGCCTCCCACTTATCTTTATTTTTGGCATGAGTCAAACCAGTGTTCGGTGTTTCAAAGCCTTTGGGGTTACCATAGTGATGATACAAGAACTGGAAAGTGCAATACCCTTCAGACAAACTCCTATCCCGAACGTTTCGGCTAATATCCAACATGTCGAGAAATTTGTGTGGATATACCGGCCATGGTGATATAGGTTAAAGACTTCTAAGGTTTCCACTAAGGCTGGTGTAACTCGCAATTTCTTCTAGAGTGGGTGTGAGCTCGAAGTCAGAAAAACGGAATACATTGCGAGTGCGATCCCAAAAAGGTATCAGGGCCTCAATCACGTCCAATCTTGTCTTGATGTTCAAAAGTCCGGTAAGGCCACCCAAAATTTTGACCATAATTTCTCTATTGTCTTTCCCTAAATCGTTCCACCATATGTGGAGCTATAAGGGGATCTCTTTAAGAATTGAAAAGGGTTCATTTTCATCTATGCTCATCATGAACATTTATTAGGGTGATTTTAATTAAGAAAAGAATTAAGACTCATTTTGACTCAAAAAGTCATCACTATTTCTCAAAATTTTCATTAAAAATCCGGCTTTGTCAATATGGCCTTTCAGCACTTCGATGGAGAAGATTTAAAGGTTGTATTTGCTAACCGACCAAAAACTTTGAAAGATGACCACAGGCGGCTGTTCTTGCAAAAACGGCCTTCCGGTGCCCTTTTGGGGACATTCAGCTATTTTTGACAAGAATGACATCACCTTACTTATGGTAAAAACAATTACACTTCATGCACCCATATATATATATATATATATTATTTTTTATTTTTTATTTTTTATTTTTTATAGAAATAGTTGGACCCGATGTGGGTTGCCTACGCATCCCATATCCGGTGAGAATCAAACTTACGTAGTTCTGCCAGACTTGACGAAAATGAAAACCAACTATTTTTCTCAACAATTTTTTTTTGTCAGAATTTTGGCAAAGTTTCAGTATATTTTTGGACACTGATTTTCAAAAAAATGAGTAATTATCTCTCTGAGCCCTCACATTGACTTTTCTTTCCACTTTATAAGCCGGTCAACATGCAAATTCAAAGCAAATAAATGAACAAGTAGCAAGTAGTATGTATCAAGATGGTCTTTTCATTTCGGGAGCACCTGTCCTACACAGACGCAACTCCTGTGTTGAGTCTCCAAAGTCAAATGCACGAGATGCAAATAAATGTTGCTACTAGGGATCTGGCATGTGGCTTTATTATACTAGGTTTTAAACCTGGTTTTATTGTTCTAAACCTGGATTACCCGAGCGAACAGATCGAGCCGGGGGGGGAGGGGCAGCGTACCGGGAATATAGAAGCTTCACCGGCTTTGCAACTTGTCCGAACCTCGTTCTTAAAATTGGAATGACTCTAACAGAAAAGAAGTTACATGAAGTGCACAATTCCCAGATGATTTATAAGAGTCAGAGAGAGGAGGGATTCGTAACAATTTATACACAATTCAACAATATCAAAGCGGTAAAAAGCAACATTTAGCATATTAGGCCCAAATATGTAAATAAAACTAGATAATAATAAAAAGCCAAAATATAACAATTCATTTAAGATCAAATTCTTGAATCCTAAAACAAAAGTTCTGGGTTCGATCCCCAGCAAAGTCGCCAGAACTGTCACACCTCCTTTTTTACTACACCCCCACAAGGGTATAAGGGTGTTTTTCCACTTTAAAGTGACAATCGAAATGGGATTTATTTATTTAAAGATTCAGAGTTGCCACTTGGGATAATTTATGGTGTCCTAAGTGACCTGTTCAAATCTCAAATTGAGGAAAAGATTTACTCTGTATTACAATCTGCGAACCAGAAATTCGGGTAAGGAATTTTGCTAACCCAAAAGAAGGTGTTAGGCATTTTCGGATTCCGTGGTTCTAGAACAGTCACTCAAATGTTATTATTGGCTTATTATCTGATTTTAAACATGTTTGGACCTATGGTAGATTTTAATTTATTAACCGCTTTTAATTATTTGTAAAGAAGATTCAACGTCATCTAAAATACGTCTTTGGACCACGCCGCATGAAATATACCTGCAATCCGAGACACATTTTATTTAACATTTTTAAGATTTGGATTTGGGTCACATGAAATGCACACCTGAGTTTAGGAAGGTAAATTTTTAACAGCACGCCTAAAGCTACTACACACGTTCAACTTTGCGAGGGTCATAGAAAATTCACTAATGGCATACCTTCTGTTTCTAAGGATTAAAATTAATTATATGAGGGCCATGCAATTAAGGTTTTTGTTTGTCATGGCACACCTCGCATTATTATAATCCATATATAAGTGATGCCTTATTTAATACTGAGCTTGGGAAATGGGTTCAGCTTTGACCTTGGTCTGAAACCCAAGATTTCTTTTAAAAGGAACTCGGCTAACGGGACAGCCCGAAGTCGAGATTCCCTCAAGAAAGCCTCAAGGACTTAGTTGGGCCAACGAAAGTTTGGGCCCAAATACGGAACTGTGCATTACACCAGGCATGCTCTATCACCCTAAGTTAATTTAATGTGAAAGCAAGAAGAAGAGGCAGCGATATTAACATTCATTTGGAGTAAACTAACATGAAGCAAAAACCCATTTTTAATCTGAGCCCTAAAGGCTTATTGTCATGACCCCAGTTCACGCTCCATGAACATGTCGTCATGGCACCTAGTTCCTACAACTAGGTAGCCTAACAATGCGGAAATTCAATATAATTCGCAGAAATAATTAATTAAAACTAAACATATGTAAAATAATAGCTGCATATAAGGCTGCTCGGCCTATACAACTCAAAAGAAATACGGAAGTCTACAACTCAATCCCAAAACCCGTACACTCACGAAAAACACAGGCTAATAGAAACGTAAAACACTGCTCGAACTCCAGAATGTCTAAACAACTGAATGAAAATATAAGCTAACTACTAAAGCTGGAATAGAGTAGAGACTCCTAGTCTACGGACGCGTCAGATATACCTCGAAGTCTCCGTTAGATCTCTCCGCCTCGATGATAGTACGCCTGGGTGGAGGAACCTGGATCTGTACAAGAAAAACATGCGCAGAAGGGGCATGTGTACACCACAGCGGTACTCAGTAAGCGCCAAGCCTAACCTCGGTTGGGTAGTGACGAGGAAGGTCAGGGCCCTACTGAGGTTAAGCAATAAAATATAAATCAATAGTATGAAAATAAGCAGTAATAGTGAGTACAAAAGTGGAATAAAACAAGCTAAACAAGGCAATATCAAAATACATAAGCAACGGAGCAACCACAGAATAAGTACAGTTCAATACCAATGGTAACAATGAGGATCTCCTAGGATACCGTCCTTTAGTCCTTTTCTGAACTGTCCAGTGGATCTCTCGGGATATCATCCCATAGTCCATCATATGTGTATATCTGAAGGATCTCCCAAGATATCGTCCCGTAGTCTAACTATCAATGTGCAGGGGGGATCTATCGGAAATCTAACCCGCAATCCCAAACTAAATGTGTAGGGGGATCTATCGGAGATAGAACCCGCAGTCCCAAAGTAAATGTGCAGGGGGAACTATCGGGAATCTAACCCATAGTCCCAAAGTAAATGTGCAGCGGGATCTGTCGGGAATCGAACCCGCAGTCCCAAAGTAAACAAACAAGAGGGGAGGTACCGGAATCGCATATCCGTAGTCCTAATGTAAATGCGCAACCACAACCAGAAGATATTCAGAATATGAAGTACAGAAGACAAACATCAGGTAGTATTAGCCTAGCATGCTTCGCGTAGCACAGTCAAGGAAACATAAACAACTAGGCAAGTTAGATCAACTAAACATGCTTTTCTAATCTAACACAGGTTATAACTGCAAGTAAAACAAGGCAAATATGAAGGAAACTCAGTCTCAATATCTTAAGTAAAAATCGAATTTTTCAACAATTAGCTCACGTACGTGCTCGTCACCTCACATACAAGGAACTCAATTACCACATATCATATCCTAAGGGGAAAGGTCCCTCACACAAGGTTAGATAGGCCACTTACCTCGAATCGGCTCCAAAATTAACTCGAAATCACACTTTTGCCATAAGTATCCGACTCCAAATGGCTCAAATCTATTCAATTCAATTACATATTGTAAATAACATCTCAAGCAAATTTATTCTACTATTAAACTCAAAGATAAGATGCGAAATTAGGCAAAATAACAAAAATGCCCCTCAGGCCAATGTCTTGGAATTGGATAATTTTCACATTTTTTAGAACCTTCGTACTCTTACGAGTCTAACCAAATAAAAATCTCTCAAATCGGAGGTCAAACACTCACTCAAAACTTAATAGTTTGGTCTAAGAAGTTTTCCCCAATTTTCATTCAAAAATCTAAAATTAAGGATGAATTCTTGATTAGATTAGTGGGTTTTAAGAATAAGAGAGTAGAGAATCGTTTCCCAGTGATTGCCTTCGAAAAACCTTCGAATTTCCCCCAAATGCGAGCTCTCAAACTTGTATTTTGATAAAAATGGAAAACCCCTCGTTTTTGAATGTTAAATACTGTTCAGGTCCGTAAAGAATCGCGAACGCGGAAGGGAGCTCGCGTTCGCGAAGAAGGAAAAATAAAGGGACCAAAAATCGCGAAGGAAGGGTTGCGAACGCGAAGGCATGGGTTCAGTGACCTACACGAACGTGACTAGGGTTATGTGAACGCGTTGAACAAAATCAAGCCCAGCCCTCAGAGTCCATTAAAGCTATGCGAACACGACAGCCTTGATGCGAACGCGGTTTAGGAATATGTGACGCTTCGCGAACTCGGAGCACTAATCGCGAGCGCAATGAAGAAAACTTGTACTCCTCCAGAATTACTCTACGCGAACGCGTGGAGGAGGACACGAACGCGAAGAGGAAGGATACCAAAGCTACGCGAACGCGAGGAGGGTACCGCGAGCACGAAGAAGGATTTGGGACCTGCACAACTGAAGGATTTTCTGCAACATTTCCAAACTCCTAAATGCTCCGTTGAGCATCTGAAACACACCCGAGGCCCCCGGGACCTCAACCAAACCTACAAACATATCCCATATCATCATTCAAACTTGTACCAATCCTTAAACCACCTAAAATAATGCCGGAAACTCGAATTAATCAATGATTTGAGCCTCAAAACGTCAAATTCCATCAAAACACGCTTTCGATCAAAAACCTAACGAAAACATGTCCGAATGACCTGAAATTTTGCACACACATCCAAAATGACATGATGGAGCTACTGCAACTTTCGGAATTCCAATCCGTCCCTCGGATCAAAAACTCACTATCGGACCGGAGACTTCAAAAATTCAAACTTTGGCATTTTCAAGCCTAAATGAGCTACGGACTTCCAAAATACATTCCGAACACACTCCCAACCCCAAAATCACCTAATGGAGCTAACGGAACCATCAGATTTCCATTCTGAGGTCGTGTTCACACTGTTCCGACTACGGACCACTTTTCAACACTTAAGCTCTCATTTAGGGACTAAATGTCCCAAAACTCTCCGAAACCTAACACCGAACGTCCCGGCAAACCAAAATAGCAGAAATGAACTTAGGGGAAACAGTTAATGAGGAATCAGGGCATTAATTTGTAAGACGGCCGGCCAGGTCGTCACATCCTCCTACACTTAAACATCCATTCGTCCTCGAACGAGCATAGAGAACATACCTGAAGCAGTTAAACGATGAGGGTAACTGCTGCGCATATCCTGCTCGGTCTCCCAAGTCGCCTCCTCGGCCGGCTGACCCCGCTACTGAACCTTCACTAAAGCTATGTTCTTTGACCTCAAATTTCTGATCTGCCTGTCCAATATAGCCACTGGCTCCTCAACATAGGATAGATCCTTGTCCAACTGGACTGAACTGAAATCCCACACGTGCGACGGATCACCGTGATACCTCCATAGCATCGAAACATGAAATACCAGATGAACTCCTGCCAAGCTGGAATGTAAGGCAAGCTCATAAGCAACCTCCCCAACACATATCAAAACCTCAAAAGGGCCAATAAACCTCGGATTCCACTTCCCTTTATTTTCAAACATCATAACTCCCTTCATAGGCGAAACCCAAAGCAGAACCCGCTCACCAACCATATATGAAACATCACGAACCTTCCTGTCTGCGTAACTCTTCTTCTAGACTGGGCTGTACGGAGTCTATCCTGAATCATCTTAACCTTCTCCAACGCATCCTGAACCAACTCTGTGCCCAATAGCCTGGCCTCACCCATCTCAAACCAACCCACCAGATATCTACACCTCCTACCATATAAAGTCTCATACTGCGCTATCTGAAATGCTGGACTGATAACTGTTGTTGTAAGCAAACTCCGTCAATGGCAAGAAATGATCCCAAGACCCTCACAACTTAACCACACACGCACGGAGCATATCCTCAAGAATCTGAATAGTGCGCTTATTGTCCGTCCGTCTGGGGATGAAATTATGTCCGTCTAGGGGTGAAATGTTGTGCTCAACTCCACTCGAGTGGATAACTCCTGCAGCACAGCTCCCCAGAACCGTGATGTAAACTGAGTACCTCTGTCCGAAATAATAGAAACTAGAATATCATGCAGACAAACGATCTTCCGGATGTAAATCTCCGCCAATCGCTCCGATGAATAAGTGGTACACACAGGAATGAAATGAGAAGACTTGGTCAGCGGATCCATAATGACCTAAATGGCATAAAACTTCTTCAAGGTCCGTGGGATTCCAGATACAAAATCCATGGTGATGCACTCCCATTTCCACTCCGAAATCTCTATCTGCTGAAGCAACCCACCCGGGCGCTGGTACTCATACTTTACCTGCTGACAGTTGAGGCATTTAGCTACATATCCAACTATATCCTTCTTCATCCACCTCCACCAATAGTTCTGCCTCAAATCCTAATACATCTTCGCGGCACCCGGATGGATGGAATACCACAAACTATGGGTCTCTGCTAAAATCAACTCTCGAAGACCATCAACATTGGGCATACAAATTCGGCTCTGCATCCTCAATACCGCATCATCTCCAATGGTCACATCTCTGGCATCGCCGTGCTGAACCGTGTCCTTGAGGACAAGTAAATGAGGGTCATCATACTGCCGCTCCCTGATACGATCAAACAATGAAGACCGAGAGACCATACAAGCTAGGACCCGACTAGGCTCCGAAAAGTCCAATCTCACAAACTGACTAGCTAAGGCCTAAACATCCATTGCCATAGGCCTCTCTGAAGCTAGTAAATATGCCAAAACTCCCCAAACTCTCTGCCCGGCGACTCAAGGCATCCGCTATCACATTGGCCTTGCCCGGGTGATATAGAATAGTAATATCATAATCCTTCAGCAACTCCAACCACCTCCTCTGGCGCACATTTAGATACTTTTGCTTGAATAAGTGTTGCAAACTCTGATGGATAGTATAAATCTCACAAGGCACACCGTACAATTAATGACTCCAGATCTTCAAGGCATGAACAATAGCAGCTAACTCAAGATCGTGGACAGGGTAATTCTTTTCATGTATCTTCAACCTTCTAGACGCGTAGGCAATCACCCTACCATCCTGCATCAACACCGCTCCAAGGCCAACTCTCGAGGCATCACAGTAAACAGTATAAGACCCCGAACCGGTAGGCAACATCAAAATTGGGGCTGTAGTCAAAGCTGTCTTGAGCTTCTGAAAGATCGCCTCACACTCCTTTGTCCACTGAAAAGGGGCACACTTCTGGGTCAATCTAGTCATAACAACCACAATAGATGAAAATCCCTCTACAAAGTGGCGATAATAGCATGCCAAACCAAGGAAACTGCAAATCTCTGTAGCTGAGGACAACTTGGGCCAACTCTATACAGCCTCTATCTTCCTCAGATCCACCCGAATACCCTCACTCGAAACCACGTGGACCAAGAATGCAACAGAACTCAACCAAAACTCACATTTTGAGAACTTTGCATATAACTTCTTATCTCTCAGGGTCTGAAGCACGGTCCTCAGGTGTTGATCATGATCTCCCCGACTTCGGGAATACACCAGAATATCATCAATAAAAACAATAACGAACGAGTCGAGATATGGCCTGAACACACTGTGCATCACATGTATGAAAGCTGTTGGGGCATTGGTCAGCCCAAATGAAATAACAAGGAACTTGTAATGACCATACAAAGTCTTGAAGGCAGTCTTCAGGATGTCTGGCTCCCGAATCTTCAATTGATAGTAACCTGAGCGCAAATCAATCTTAGAAAATACCTGCGCGCCCTGAAGCTGGTCAAATAGATCATAAATATGAGTCAAAGGATAATGGTTCTTCACTGTAACCTTACTCAACTGGCGATAATCGATACACATACGTATAGAACCATCCTTTATATACACAAACAAGGCAGGAGCACCCCACAGTGAAATACTGGGTCGTATAAAACCTTTATGAAGCAATTTCTGTAACTGATCCCTCAAATCCTTCAACTCAGGAGGAGCCATAGGATACGGAGGAATGGAAATAGGCTGAGTGACCAGCAACAGATCAATGCCAAAATCAATGTCTCTACCGGGCGGCATGCCCAAAGGATTAGCAGGAAACACATCGGGATAATCCCGTACCATTGGAACTGAATCAACAGAAGGGGTATCAACACTGACATCTCTCACATAAGCTAAATACGTGGCACACCCCTTCTTAACCATACGCTGAGCTTTAAGAAAAGAGATACCTCTACTGGGAGTGTGATCTAAAGTACCACTCCACTCAATACACGGAATACCTGGCATAGCCAGCGTCACGTTCTTGGTGTGACAATCCAGAATAGCAAAATGGGGTGACAACCATCCATGCCCAAAATAATGTCAAAATCCACCATACCGAGTAACAATAAGTCCGCTCTGGTCTCAAAACCACAAATAGTAACCAAACATGGCCGATAAATGCGGTCCACAGTAAGAGAATCCCCTAAAGGAGTAGAAACATAAACGGGGGCACTTAGAGAATCCCGAGGCCCACCCAAATGCGGAGCAAAGTAAGAAGACACATAAGAATAAGTAGAGCCTAAATCGAATAGAACCGATAAACTTCTATAACAAACCATACAATACCTGTGATGACAAAATCGGAGGAAACAGTCTCAGTACGGGTAGGTGGGGTAGCAACTGTGGTTGTAACTAAAGCCTGAGAAATCTGCGGGGTGCGCGGCCGAGAAGTCTGTGGAGGTGCACTCCTCCCAAGTCTAAGGCAATACCTCACTATATGGAGTATGTCACCACACTCAAAGCAACCTCGTGACTGATGTGGCAATGGGAACTGTGCGGTACGGGTACTCCGAGACCCATGAACACTTGAAACTCTGTAGGAACTCTGAGATGCAAACTGAGCTGGCTGACCCACAAAACCTCTACCATGATGCACCCTGCCTCCAAAATAAGGACCAGTATATCTCCCCGGTCCACGAGGTCTACTCACTCCTCTATTCTCTCCCTACTGATCTCGTCTATCCTCTCTCTCCTGGACCCACCTGTACTCTACTCGACGAGAGGTACTCACTACCCGCTGAACTGGGACCACAGGCTGTGTCGCCATGACACGTGGAACCTGACCAATGGACACTCGCTGCTCTGGAGTGGGGGCAGCGGGAGTCTGGGACCTTCCCCCGATTAGTGAAGTAGTCGGTACAACCCAAATCAATCATGCCAGAATCAATGTACCAAACATGCTTAGGAATTATGCCAAAGTCTCCTGAAGGGCTGGAGTAATAGTAACTGTAGGCGTGTCAGGTGCCTGAACTCCGGCTGGATCTGCTAGTGGTACCTCGGCGGCAGCTCGCACAGGTGCTCTTTCTGCACCATGGGCGCGTCCTCGGCCTCTACACCAGCCCCAGCCTCTAACGGCTGCAGTAGGGGGCGTGGGTGCCTGATCGTCTCGAGTAGCACGTGTCCTCACCATCTGTGAGGGAATAGAAGATAGATGTTTGGAATTGATGTCAAAAATATCGCATGACAAGGAAACCAAATGAAGTGAAGATTTTTTTCCTAAACAGTTATATAGCCTCTCGTAGATAAGTACAGACGTCTCCGTACCGATCAGCGAGACTCTAATAAACCGGCCTGTGTTCTGTAACTCCTATGAACCTAGAGCTCTGATAACAACTTGTCATGACCCCAGTTCACCCCTCTATGAACATGTCGTGATGGCACATAGTTCCTACAACTACGTAAGCCTAACAATGCGGATATTCTATAAAATTCGCGAAAATAATTAATTAAAACCGAACATATGTAAAATAATAGTTGCATATAAGGTCGCTCGGCCTATACAACTCAAAAGAAATGCGGAAGTCTACCACTCAATCCCAAAACCTGGAAACGCACGGGAAACACATGCTAATAGAAACGTAAAACAATGCTCTAACTCAAGAATGTCTAAACAACTGAAAGAAAAGATAAGCTAACTACTAAGGCTGGAATAGAGTAGAGACTCCTGGTCTGCGGACGCAGAAGATATACCTCAAAGTCTCCGCTATATCTCTCCGCCTCGATAATAGTATGCCTGGGTGGAGGAACCTTGATCTGCACATGAAAAACATGCACAGAAGGGGCATGAGTACACCACAGCGGTACTCAGTAAGTGCCAAGCCTAACCTCGGTTGGGTAGTGACGAGGAAGGTCAGGGCCCTACTGAGGTTAAGCAATAAAATATAAATCAACAGCATGAAAATAAACAGTAATAGTGAGTACAACAGTGGAATAAAACAAGCTAAATAAGGAAATATCAAAATACACAAGGAACGGAGCAACCACATAATAAGTGCAGCTCAATACCAACGGTAACAATGAGGATCTCCCAGGATACCGTCATGTAGTCCTTTTCTCAACTGTCCAGTGGATCTCCCTGGATACGTCCCGTAGTCAATCATATGTGTACATCCGAAGGATCTCCCGGGATACCGTCCTGTAGTCCATCATATGTGTATATCTGAAGGATCTCCCAGGAAACCGTCCCATAGTCCAACTATCAATGTGCAGGGGATCTATTGGGAATCTAACCCGCAGTCCCAAAGTAAATGGGCAGGGGGATCTATCGAGAATCGAACCTGCAGTCCCAAAGTAAATGTGCAGAGGGATCTATCGGTAATCTAACCCGCAGTCCCAAAGTAAATATGCAAGGGGATCTATCGGGAATCGAACCCGCAATCCCAAAGTAAACAAACAAGGGGGAGTTACCGGAATCCCACATCCGTAGTCCCAATGTAAGTGCGCAACCACAACCAGAAGATATTAAGAATATGAAGTACATAAGACAAACATCAGGTAGTACTAGCCTAGCATGCTTCGCGTAGTACAGTCAAGGCAACTTAAACAATTAGGCAAGTTAGATCAACAAAACATGCTTTTCTAATCTAACACAGGTTATAACTGCAAGTAAATATGAAGGAAACTCTGTCTCAATATCTTAAGTAAAAATCGGATTTTTCAACAATTAGCTCAAGTACGTGCTCGTCACCTCACGTACAAGGCACTCAATTACCACATATCATATCCTAAGGGGAAAGGTCCCCCACACAAGGTTAGACAAGCCACTTACCTCGAATTGGCTCCAAAATGAACTTGAAATCACACTTTTGCCATGAGTATCCGACTCCAAATGGCTCAAATCTATTCAATTCAATTACATATTGTAAATAACATCTCAAGCAATTGATTCTACTATTAAATTCAACGATAAGACGCGAAATTAGGAAAAATAACAAAAATTCCCCTCATGAAAACATCTCGGAATCGGATAATTTTAACATTTTTCAGAACCCTCATACTTTCACGAGTCTATTTATATAAAAATCTCTCAAATCGGAGGTCAAACACCCACTCAAAACTCAATAGTTTGGTCTAAGAAGTTTTCCCCAATTTTCATTAAAAATTCTGAAATTAAGGATGAATTCGTGATTAGATTAGTGGGTTTTAAGCATAAGATAGTAGAGAATCGTTACCCAGTGATTGCCTTCGAAAAACCTTCGAAATTTCCCCCAAATCCGAGCTCTCAAACTTGTATTTTGATAAAAATGAAAAAACCCTCATTTTTGAATGTTAAGTAGTGTTCAGGTCCCTAAAGCATCGCGAACGCGGAAGGGAGCTCGCGTTCGCAAAGAAGGAAAAATAAAGGGACAAAAAATGCCCTTCACGATCGCGAAGGAAGGGACGCGAACGCGAAGGCCTGGTTTCAGTGAACTATGCGAACGCGACTGGGGTTATGCGAACGCGTTGAATAAAATCAAGCCTAGCCCTCGGAGTCCAATAAATCTATGCGAGCACGACAGCCTTGACGCGAACGCGGTTAAGGAATATGTGAAGATTCGCGAACGCGGAGCACTAATCGCGAACGTAATGAAGAAAACATGTCCTCTTCCAGAATTACTCTACGCGAACGCGTGGAGGATGACGCGAACGTGAAGAGGAAGGAGACCAAAGCTACACGAACACGAGGAGGGTACCGCAAATGCGAAGAAGGATTTGGGACCTGCACAGCTGAAGGATTTTCTGCAACATTTCCAAACTCCAAAATGCTCCGTTGAGCATCCACAACACACCCGAGGCCCCCGGGACTTCAACCAAACCTACAGACATATCCCATATCATCATTCAAACTTGTAACAATCCTTAAACCACCTAAAATAAAATCATAAATACGAATTAATCAATGATTTGAGCCTAAGAACTTCAAATTCCATCAAAACACGCTTTCGATAAAAAACCTAACCAAAACACGTCCGAATGACCTGAAATTTTGCATTAACATCCCAAATGACATGACGGAGCCAATGCAACTTTCGTAATTCCGATCCGACCCTCGGATCAAAAACTCACTATCGGACCGGAGACTTCAAAAATTCAAACTTCGGTACTTCAAGCCTAAATGAGCTACGGACTTCCAAAATACATTCTGAGCATGCTCCTAACCCCGAAATCACCTAACAGAGCTAACGGCACCATCATATTTCTATTCTGAGGTCGTCTTCACACTGTTCCGACTACGGACCACTTTTCAACACTTAAGCTCTCATTTAGGGACTAAATGTCCCAAAACTCTCCAAAACCCAACACCGAATGTCCCAGCAAACCAAAATAGCAGAAATGAACTTATGGGAAATAGTTAATGGGGAATCGGAGCGTTAATTCTTAAGATGATCGGCCGGGTCGTCACACGTATGCACAAACTCCCATTTGATTTCCGATTTGTAATTATCTTAATAGGGAATGATAGATAAATAATTTGATCAAATTTCCCAAATCAAACATTGGTTAATCATGCTTGAAATCAATCTTTTAACTAACTTCACAAAACAATCATTTTACTTGCACCGTAGTTTAATCTAGACGAGATAGTAGATCGAAATCTGTGAAGTGTCCTAATGAGCAAACATGAATCTTAAACTTTAAACTCGTAATAAGCATGCTTACAAAACAACATTTGTATAAATCAATACACATACAAGACAACGCCTAGCACTTCAAAATGTCAAGACTGAAACCCGCTAATCTTCAACAAAAAGTAAACAGAATATGTGACCCAGAATACAAAATCAGACATGAAGCTGAATAGTTAAAGTCCATAGTTCACTTGCCATAAAAACATCTACTAAACCTATTTATGCACCCTCTAATCATGCTATTTAATATTAAAATTAAACATTGAACTAAAAACACAAACCCAGCTTTATAACGTGAAAGCAACAACTTATTTAAACATATCATTGCAAACTACTACATGATATGAAACAACAAAATAAATAGAGAAAAAACATTGAACTGACTACAACTTGTATTCCATCAAATCCATTGAATTACACAATTAACCTTAGTCATTGCTTATTAGGCTAAGAATGATACCTGGAAAACAAAGTAAAAGAAAAGTGAGAAGATCAGCAGTAAGCAACAGCAAATAGCCCAGATTTGGTTAATCAAATAGTGATCAGCTTAGGGAAAATAATGGAACAGTAGATCCTCTCAAACCAAGCTTTTCAAAACCAGATTCAATAATATTTCCACCCCAGGTGATTCAAATATTGTTTCAAAGATTGAAGACCACAGAAAAGCTCAGTGGAACAGTAACTTTATTAAAAGTTTCTGCCTATTTTCTATTTTTTTTTAGATTTTCTCTTCCAAGTCTATCCTTTCAGTATTTTTCAGGGGGGTTTCAGCTCTTTTTTTTATCTTGCTTGTCTCTTTTTCAGTGTTTAGAGTGATCTTTTTAAACTTAAACTACCTACCTTTTTTTTTCCGATATTTTTCAGTGTATTTTTTTCCGTGTGCTCTCTCTCTATCTCTCTGTCTATCAGCCTTCAAATAGGCAGTGATTTTATAGTGTCTTCCCCATTATCAATCTCCTTTTATATTTTTAATTATTCTCTTAACTTAATTTCTCTAAATTAATCAGTTAGTACATTTTTCAAGACCTTATCACTTGCTAGCAGCCGCCTAATTCAATTAATGACATTCTTAGGCTAGGCTACTTAAGTTATCCCCTAAAGCCCCTATTGATTACCCCCTAAACTTCTGAGTACTTATAAACATGACAAACAGAAAACTAATGTGCTAATACCTTCAGGTGGATTGGAAACAAATGAACTTCAAATTAGGAATGTATCTAACCACTGGTGAACCATATTAATTCATGAAGTACTAGTCTGTTACAAGAATCCTAAATGAAACTTTCAGAAATGATGAGAACTAATGATTGCAAAACACACTCAAATAAACCACAACAAATAGAATTGATCTTTGAATTAAACCTAGACCCTTTTCATATAAGTATAAACTCAGAAAATACCATGGGGACAAGAGTAAATGCAAACGATAAACTACAGACTATCCTTAAAGTTCCAACTCTGGAATTAATTAACAAACATAAAATGAAACCTAAAACTATTGATTAACCAACAAAACTTAAAAGAGCAGAGAGAATGAAAACCTAATAACTCATGAATTGAAACCAAACTAGGCTAATTCCCTATAAAACCAATTATTTTTAACAAATTTGAAGTCTGAAACCTAAATAATACTATTAGACAAGAAATAAAACTCATGAAGAAAGAAATCGAAGAGCGGAAAGGAGAAGACTAGAGGGGAACAAATGACATGAAACAAAGAAACTTACCCCCTTTGCCTGCTTTAGGCTGGTACTTGTATGAACTCGAATGACGTCTCAAACTGGGCCTTTAATGGGTCTTCGAATTTGAGGCCGGAATAGACCTTAATTGTGTGTTCTCGATTGAGAACACACAACTAAGATCGATTTTGACCTCAAACCTTCAAACACTTGACGATTTGGATTTTTGTGATTTAGGGTTCGTCTTTTAAAATCCAGATTCGAGGGATTTCAATGGTATTCGAGGGAAACTGGTATGTGATTTAGAAAAAGGCTAGGGAAGGGGTCCTAGGGTGTTAATTTGGGGGTGTATGGGAGGTGGTGGCTGCTAGGGTTTTTCTCTTCGAATCAAGATTCAAAGAGCTCCAGGGATAATGGATGGTAGCTGGTTAGAGATTTGGAAAAAGGAGGGTGAGACGGTTCTACGGTGTTAAGATGGGGGTGATTGGCCACCGACCGCCACCATGGGCGATTTTTGGTAGCGGCAGGCGGCGGGTGGTGGTTGGATGCGGCGATTTGGTTGGTCTCTGAAGAGAGATGAGAGACGATGAGGGGGCTTCTGATTTTGGGGTAGGGGGTCTGATGGATTTTATGTATATTAAATTAACGATTTAATTAGGGTTGTTGGATGATTGAAATCAGACGGCTCTGATTAAATCCTTAATGAAAATGGGGTCGTTTTGGTTAATTGGGGCTGGACCGATTCAGGGATCGGGTCGGGGTCGGGTTGTGGGAGGCGTACTGGACCGTTCGATCAAACGAGATCAACAGCCCTGATCAAACTTACTCAAACGACGTTGTTTGGGATGGCAAAAGGTCTGGACTGGGTAGGGGGGACGGGTTTGGGCTGGGTTGGGGCGGGTTTTTACGGGTTTGGGAGGAAAAATTCATTTGGGCTCGGGATTTTAATTAAAACAAGCCCAAAATTCTTTTTTTTTTCAAGTTAATTCTTTTTTCTACTTTTTTTCCAAATTTAAATAAAAATCTGAATTAATTCCTAGAACCTAATTAACTTTAAAAGAAATACTAATTAATCCTAAATAATAATTATCACAACAAAGTAAAGAAGCACTACTCAAAGTTAAAATTAAAAAGTGCAAATTAGACTATTTTTGTGATTTTCTTTTTTATAAAATAACATAATTACTGATTAATTATTAAAAATATAAAATTAAATTCTAAATGCACATGCAAAATATTTTGGTATATCTTTTATAGTTTTTTTATTAATTAAATAAAATAAACATGCACAGACAATATTCACACAATAACAGAAAATGCCACGAAAATCCACAAAATTGTGAAAAAGGAAAAATTATTTTACTTTGAATTTATGAGAGTAATTCGTATAGGGAAAAAATCACGTGCTCATAGGAAAGACTCGGAACATGAGAAATAAGAAATTGAGCCAATCATAATCACAACTTACGAGGACATCATGCAATTCGATTTTTACACGAGGAGTTTAGCCGACACACCTCGCTTGAGATTTTCTTAAATAACTACAATACGCTGAAGATACTAGCGACTATAAATTATTAGAGACATGAAAATTTTTAACCATAATTAGGAAGAGGTTCTTGGGTTCAGATCATTTAAGCATTCTATCAAGCACTAGGTGTGCAATGTGAATTTAAGGTTCTTCTATTGTGGATTCCTTCATCCTACAACCCAATGTTCACTCACTTGAGTTCAACAACCTCCCCGCAACCTTAGATGGTACATGCGTGAAAAAGGAACAACTCTTACGCCCAAGAATTACTCTTTCCATTACCTAATTTCAATCCAGTCCCGAAATTGAGGGCTAAAGAGTTGAATCTTACCTCCTAGATGAAGACCTTGTGAGCTTTTCCTTGTTGAATTTCAGGTTTTGGGCATTCAGCATATGGAGATGTTGGGTGCCCTTCCTCCTCTCTCTAGCTCCCCTGCCTTCTCTCTAAACACTAGATTTTTGCCTTCTAGATGAACCCTAATGGATTTTAATCAAAATAGGGTCGGGTTATAAAATTAGAAAATAGACTATCCAAACTCAACTTACGGTCGTAGAGTGCACCGCATATCAGGTCTGCGGCCCGATGGACAGCAGAAACTGAACCAAAAAACTAGACTACTTTTAAAATCAAAGTACATTTAGAATCATTTTCTTACAAAAACTTTTAGAATTATATAAACATCTATTCCATATGTTAATTGTTCTCATAACTTAATCTCTTTTACAAGCCTTATAAAATATGGACTACTTTCAGAATTTTTTCAACATATCTCTAGATTCTTTTATAATTTCACATCGCTCTTAAGTTTAATACCCCTTATACATACCCTCCCTTAAATATATATATAGTAAGTCATACCCTAATAGTAATTAATAATAGTATAAATAACTGACTCCTAAAAAATTAGTCTAAGTCCTATGGAGCTACATCAGGTAGATTTTAAGGGGTGCCTATCACCTTCCCTATAGTAGAACAAGAACCTTTACTCATAATCTCAGTGCTTTGCATACCGATAAGGAAGATGACTTAATAATTAAATAGACCCCAGTATACCATTAAATATTAGGTGGCGACTATCGTTTATCAACAACAAAGAAACCAGAAGTTGAATCATCTCTTGACTAGTGCAAAATAAGGAACAACAACATGGTGACTCTACTGGGAATACACACTTAGGTTCTGACCTTAGCAGACTTAGACAAATTTGGCAACTAGATTTCTTCCTTTCGAGTCTTGGCCATACACTATCATACGCAATGGTACGCGAGGGTTGTCTTTTACACCCCTCTGAAGCTTCTTTTCAAAACTCTCTAGTTTCAAAGAATGGCGTTATCAGGTCAATTGACATAACTTGTCGCAACCTTCATTCCAACTCAAAAGTAGGAAACACTCTACTCTAGTAAAATAGGTCATAGACTCTAGTTGAGTTGGTCCTTCACACCGACACACAATTAGGAAAGCCACCCTAATATCAATGGCTCATGCACCAAACGACATAGCTTTTGTGGAAACACTTGCCTAAACAATTTTCTCTTACCCACCTTAGAAAATGGAAATCAACCAAATTATCATTGAGATCAACATGGTAATGGCAGCACCACATAATTTGAAATAATGGTGGAAGAATATCTGTTGGGAACATGGAGATGAGGTTCGAATGCACCTGGGGCATTAACCGCATTTCTAAACATTTAGGCCGACATGGTGCTTACTCGCCTATTGAGAAAACTTTTAGATCCGGCTAAGGTGATGTTCAAATTTGCTGACTATGAGTTAGTTCCGAAACTAGAAGAAGTTACAAGTTTCATGGAGCTATCGTTCTATGCAAGAAAGCCAGTATTTCCAGTTACTATGCCCAGATACCGATTATTGGATTCCTTAGGCCTTGCCAACAATAGGAGTCTTATAAGTATTATGGATGTATGGGTGAGCCTCGACCAGTTGTTCGATAGATTTAGGCACCGTGAAAGCTACGAATATCATTCAGGGGAGTTTCAATGTGACCAAGAGATGTAGGAGAGTCTCAGGCCTATCACTTTCTCAATGGAACTGTTGGGACTATTGGTATTCCCGCAGCGAAGGGGCCGTATCAACATCAACCTATTACCAGTGGTTCTGGAAACCTTCCGTGGAAATCTTCAAGATACTTTGGTGTTGATTGTGTTACTTGGGATGATGAGGGCTCTATCCGCATATGTATGAGGGTATGATTTCTTTAAAGGTTGTAACTTCCTACTTCATATTTGGTCTACTATACATTTCTTCAAGTGAGAGGCCATCATCGACTACTTCGTGGGCATGACCAATATGATCTGCTGGTAGAATGAAAGAATGAGACATTGGGTCTCCCACATGGGCAAGAATAATGGATGGAAATGATGACCAATCTGACAGGAGAATGGATCAACTGGAATCTCTCCTGGTTAGGTGGAAGTGATATGCCTTTTGGTATTGCCACGACACCGATTCGCCCAATATGAACTATCATTACGGCACCCAGTCCCTACGCCTAGGTAAGCCTAACAAATGCGGAATGTAAACGAAACTTGCGGGAGAAATAAAGAAAAGCCAAAAATAACTGAATGAAACAATATTTAACATGTCGCTCGGCATATACAACACAACTTCTCAGAATTTAATACACTATCCCAAAACCCAGAAACTCATGGATACACATGCATTTAAATGTCTAATAGTGCCTAACTCCAGAATATCTAACAAGGAAAGAAATACATAAGGGAAAAATGTTTAAAAGCTAGAATAGAAAGGGAGTCCTTGGTCTGTGGATGCGACAGATGTACTTCGAAGTCTCTAGAGCAGTCGCCTCTCCTCACGGGTGGTAGGACTGAGTCGACATATCTGGATCTGCACATAAAAACATGCGCAGAAAGGGCATGAGTACACTAAAGCGGTACTCAGTAAGTACCAAGCCTAACCTCGATTGAGTAGTGATGAGGAAGATTAGGGCCCTACTGAGGTTAAATAAAAGATATAATTCGACAGTGTAGAACAAAATAGTATAAATGTGTACAATAGTAAAAATAACACAGGTTATAAAGAACAACAACAACTACAGAGAAACAACATAAACACCGAAAGAAAGTACAACTCAACTCCAATAATATCAATCGGGGATCTTCCAGGATACCGTCCTGAAGTCCCAAATATACATATCGAATAAGTCTTTCGAGATATCGTCCTGTAGTCCAACTCATAGTACACGGTGAACTACCAGAATCTCGTTCCGTAGTCCCAAACATAAATACCCAGTACTGGGAGAATCTACTGGGTGCATTTTCGTAGTTCCATATAACTGTGCATGGGGATCTATCAGAATCCCACATCTGTAGTCCCAAATGTAAACAGACGGGGGGGGGGGGGGGGGGGG